>APFE031522491.1:130683-164646 GCA_000404065.3 Pinus taeda | reverse complement strand
CCCCCCCCTTGAGTTGGTCCAGAAGGTCATCAATCCATGAGATTAGGTACCTATTCTAGAAAATGATCTTGTTCAGCGCCCAATAGTCAATGCAGAGTCTCCAAGTCCCATCCTTTTCTTGTACCAACACGATCGAACTCCCATAGGGCGATGAACTCGACCGAATGTGACATTTTTGTAGTAGCTCCTAAATTTTCCTCTTGATTTCATCGTTCTCCAGAACAGAGTGCCAATAGATTGGTCCATTGGGTAACGACACACCTGGGGTCAAATCGATGGAATGCTTGACCTGACAGTGCAAAGGCACCCCTGCAGGGGAGGTGAACATGTCCTCTTACTCCTCCACGACCATGTTCATCTGTTGTTGTCATGTGGAGGGGCCCTGTGTGGAGTTCATGGCCAACATCTTCTTCTTTCCTTGAGGGTGCATCATTAAGAGAGAAAAAAAAATCCCAATTTTGGAAATGAGCTTACTCCATTGTTTTGCAGTAACCAGAGAGATGGCAGTAGGTGGTGCTACCTCCGGTATCCTGTACAACTTATTTCCCAATGTAACAATAACAACACGAGGCCTTGACTCATACACAACATGTCACTTCCACAAGTATGGTTGGCCTTATAATACATCACAAACATCAAGGGGATCAATGTCACATAATAACTCATCCATGAAGGGCTTGATGTTGTATGGAAGGTGGCATTATTGGCTCATGTGAAGATCCCGTCCTTGGTGAAGCCACCCGATGGTATACAATTGTGAGTGTGTTATGGTTGGTAAGCCTAGCTAGTTCATAACCTCTGCTGCAATGAGGTTTTTTTGGCTCCCACTGTTGTTAATGAAGTACAACGGGGAACCCTTTACCCACATCTCGGAGGGGAAGAGACACTCCTCCTCCTCCTCTGCATCTTCGGGTTCCTCCTTCTAGACCTTTGTGGTGGCATTGGGCTTCACATTAATAATTTGCTTCCCTTTGTTATTCCCCTTGTTGGGTTCTAACTCAGGGTCAGAACATGCATCTGATTCTGAAGCCTTCAGCTCGGCCACCAGTTACTGCTTGGCCTGACACTCACTTGTGTTGTGAGTGAAGCTCTTATGGAACTCACACCACTTTCCCGTGTCCTTATTCAGCTTTGCAATGTTGTCCTTTGCTTGTGGCCTTGGCAGGTGGTCCTCGGTCCTCCCGCCTTGGCTTTGTCCTTTGTTTTTCAATTTGGGGGCACCTTTCCCTTTCTTCGAATTCGCGGATCCAAAGTCTCGCTTCTTCTGTTTAAACTTCTGCTCGATCTTGACGTTGTATCGGTACGTCGTGCCAAGCGAGGAAATGTCCAGGAACTCCCTCTTGTCCTAGATGTATCTATGTAGGTAGCCACAGTACTTGAGTACAAAATGTCATAATCCTTGATACCCAACTTCGTGCAAAGGGTATGAAAAAAATTGGTAAACTCTGGCACATCTTGGTCCCTTCCCTACCGCAGCATGGTCCACTTTATGTATTTGTCCTCATAGCTCCCAATAGGGTAGTATTGCTCCTTGATGGCATCCCAGAATGAATTCCAAGTGGGAGAGACTGAAAACAGTGAGCTCGTACTTTCTTCCTTCTGCTCACAATACGTTTCCCACCAGTCCTTTATGTCGGGGGTAGCTTTGAGAAGAGAAAAAGTAATCTTTCCCTGGTTGGAAAAATCATCAACAGAAAAATATCCTTCTAGCAGATTCAACCTTTTATCTATGGTGTTTGCATCTATTTGGCCCTCAATATGGGAATGTCAAAGTTTACTTGTACCTTAAAAGGTGTGGAGCCTCCAAAGTGGTTGTTGGATGTGGATGCACCATCGGTGGGTAACTGTTGAAGGATCTGGGCAAATTTGTCCATCATCGTTTCCTTTTTTTCTCGAGTGCCTCCTCAAGAAATATTTTTATAGCATCTCCTGCTCCCTCGTATTTTTTTTCTTCCCCCATGGGAGGCCATCAGGATTTACAAGGCTAGTCTTGCAAAGGTTCGACCAATTCGAGCCCTAACTCCTTATATGCCGACCTCGTTGGGGACATGCAAAGAAAAATAGAGAAAAAGTAGATTGCTATGATACCACTAATCTGAATTTAAACATGAATGCAACAATTTATAGATATAACCATAAATACAGAGATGCCACACAACTAACACTTTCTTTCATTAATATCAAATAATGAAATATGCTTACAAATAGAATGGAAATGAGACTAGCTTGAGTGATGGTAGCTTATCTCTAAGAAGATATGTGGTGGCTACATGCCTCTAAACTGGGTTACAATGAAGGTTAAGGGCCTTCTTGTTATTAAACAATAAGAGAAAACCTTAAACAACCAAAACCCTAACCCGAGGAGATGTAACACCAAGAGTTTATGGGCCCCGTTGGGGTTAGTCGGGTAACCAACTTCCTGGGGTCATAACTTGGTTATATTATGTTTGTTTGACGTGCATGATACCTCGTTGGAAAGATCTATCCAAGGACTACAACTAAAAATGTGATTTCAATGAAAACACCTAGAGTAACATTGCCAAAAAAAATGTCATTTAGGGCGTCAAAACGGCTCCGGAAGTTCCGGACCTGGAAAACTACCAAAAATAGTAAATTATGGTTCAATTGAGGAAAAAAAATTGATAGAAAAATGGTGAGAGTCTAAGTGGAATAGGCGGATAGCCACCAATATCCACCCGGATCACCTCCATTGTGATCATTCCTTCAGTCATATCTTCTTCTTCGATCATCAAACCTATTATTGTTGCTTCTAGTGCTGTAGTGTGGCCCATTATTCTTCTCGGGGAAATCTCGAGGATAATGACCTTCCTTGTGAAAATTGTAACATTAAATGTGAGATGATTCTCTATCATTTTTTCTCTTTGTATTTCAAGGAGGAGGCTCTCTCGAATTTGATGGACCTCCTTTTCCTTTTTTCTTATTTTAAGTGATGAATGCAACAGGCTCTCCTTCTTCATGCTTTTGCATCTTGCCTCTTGATATCATCCTTGATTCTTCTTAAGCGATATTTCCAACAATATCATCAAATGATGGTGTAGAAATTCCTTGTAGATTCAAACTGCTTATGTAATTTTCTAAAACAAAAGACTTGAATCTACTCTACTCATCAGCAAAAACAATTTAACGATTGTGAAATCACGAAGCATACAAGAGAAAGAATTCAATCAACACATTACAAAATTATTTTCTAGGGAGAACACCAACTAAAACCCCTTCTATCTTTATATTGCATTAGTAAGAAAATATGAGAATATTTCAATTTTTTGCTCAAGCCCGAGCAAGCTATGCACTATCTCTCCTGTTTCACGTCTTCCTATACAAAGCTTGGCCAATAATTAACCAATTTATCGCTTGCCTAAGTCCTTATTTCCTTGTGATGTTTCTTTGGGAATTATCCCCCTATTAATTGTGGAAATTCCTCAAAGGAATTGTGCAATCCATCATAGGCCTTCCTTTGACTACATGCACCACCTGTACAATTCAGATGATTATACAATTGATAGTACATTGTCCCTGAACTCCAAAATCAACTCGGTAACTCTCAAATCTGACATGCATGAGCTATTTATGAGTGAATCATCAATTAATTGGTTGATCATCGGAGGCAACACCCCACTACTAGACCTCCCACTAGTTTCTCCAATAGTTGGAACTAGTTTAACTCACTTTAACTCAGTTAAACTGAATTAATAAATTACAACTAAAAATAAACTCAAACAGGGATCCTAAATGCAAGGGACACTTTACATGACTCAAATTAGATCCTCAACTCGAATTAACTAATAGAACTAAGTCAAATTAAATTAGTTAACTAATACAAGTCGTCATCTCATATGGAATTACAATTTTATTCCTAATTTAATTCAAGTACAAAATTAAATTAGGATTTTCTTGTTGCATTTTTAACAAATGGGAAGATATTTTTTTTTCTTATAGTAGTCATCAAGGTTTCCCATATGGTAGGGAAACCTGTAAGAGTTACAATCACCAATTCTCTGTCAGGCAAAGTTTCCCCAACTCTTTGCAGTTGATCTCTAATACGAGATCTCCTCATAGTGTAGGATTGCATAGACTCTCCTTTGTTCATCTTCATTTCTTTGAGATGATCTTTCAAGGAGATGATTTGATTCAAAATTTTGACTTCATACATGCTATCTATCTTATCATAGATGTCCTTAGACTTCCTCAAATTTCCAACATAGCAAGTAAACTATCTTGTAAAGCATTAGCTATAATTTGATTTTCTTTTAACTCACCTTATTTCCAACATAGAAAGTAAACTATCTTGTAAAGCATTAGCTATAATTTGATTTTCTTTTAACTCACCTTTCTTGTACTTTTTTTTGGCAGCAACGAAATCATTTTCTAGAGGCTCAGGTACTTTTCCTTTAATGTATTCCAAAACACCATTGTTATCAGCTATGATCTCAAAACTTATCTTCCATGCAAAAAAGTTAGATGAGTCACCCAATTTCTCATGTTCCTTGAAGAAAGAGGAAGACATCTTGACTTGATTTAGATAGCCTCCTTCAACTTTCCAAAGATAATTGATTCAATGCTTGTCTCCTTTTGGTCTTGTCTGGCTTGTCCTTCACCTTAGCTTTGATATCGTGTTAAAATTCACACTTCTCTATGTTGTTTCAACTACTTTTAGGCCAATTCAATTCTTCAATTTGCAATGTTTTCAATAACAATTAATATCTCCAATCATCAATAGTAATTGAAGATAAAACAATAAATGCAATAAAAAAGGATATAATCAACACATTAATATCAGACACTGGATTTGGTTAAAGACCAAGGAAAAACCCACTACAAGGAAAACCTTTTGAAATTCTTCTTCTAATTAGATTTTCATAAAATGTTCAACAGAGAGTACAATGAGTCCAATAAAAATCATTCAGCAAAATTAGCCCAACAACATTCAGAAATATGTTCCCGGCTGATGGGCCTCCAAATTAGACATAGTTTAAGGCCCAACTAACATTTCCTAGGCACATAATGACTATATTAAATCTTTGCTTCTACACTTAATAATTTTTTTAGCTTTAATATGTTCTTAAGAAGGTTTAGAGATAATTGCATATTATGTGCCTAATATTATTTATTTTTGTAGAATATTATGAGAATATTGGGCAAAATATGAATATTTGGAGGAGAAAATAATCTAGGGACTTTCTCCCTACTACAGGATGGACCAATATTGGATAATAAATGAAAAATATATTATGAAATTATTGCACAAATTCCATAACTCTAGTGATTGAGAAAATCGAGGAATGTGTTCCCTGTCATTTAATGTAGATTGATGGGAGCCAGATCCACTATTTGAGGGAGTTTGGAGAGGAAAGCTTCCTCCTTTCAAGGATAATGCTTCCCCATCAATTTGTATAAATAAAAATTCGATTTTACCTCTAGAGGCATGTATTTCTTAGAAATTTTGTGGTGAAAACTTGTTATCTAGTAGCTTCACTTTCATTTCTAGCAGGGATGTACTTGGATTGATTCAAATAATGAGGTTTGGTGCCATTTATAGATTCTAAAGATTGTCATCCCACGAGCCTTAGAGCCCTCTTTTACAATTTCTTTATTTCCTTTGAATGTATTTTTAACTTGCATCTCTTATTTCTGCATTTACTATTCATGCCTCTTTTGTTGTAGGTCACACTGGTTAAATTATTGAAGTGAGTTGTTTTGTAGGTTATTTATAGTCACAAGCATGAGACGGTCTTAGAAAAACTTTGAAAAGTCATATTCATCATTGAGCTACTTGGATTGGTTTACTAGTTCACAAATCTATAATTTCAAGAAATCCCTTGTAGCAAAATAGTAGTAATTTTCTGTTATTTTTTAAAACATGTTAATGAGCTTCATTCGAGTTGATTCCACTTGTAATGGGTCACTAAAAAATAAATTTAATAAAAAATCACCCCATATAATTTTCACTTGATTAGGTTAGGCATTTGGTAGGTTAACTATCTGACTAGTTCTTGAATTTCTAGTATTTAGAGTAGTAATTTTCTGTTATTTTTTAGCGAGTGTTAAGAGGGGTGTTTTGGACCGATTCTACTTGGAATGGAGTCCTAATAAATCCAACTTAATAAAAAAATCATCCAATTTTCATTTCATTTACTTGGGTATTCTGAAAGTTATCTCTCTCTTGTAGCAAAACAGGGCCTCCTGTAGCACCTACTATAGCACTCCTGTAGGGCGTGTAAACTTAACCAAATCTACTCCAAAATCTTGGTTTTTTCTCCTAAGCTTCAATAATGACCCATAGGCTCGAAAATTATGATTTAGTAATACCAAAAACCTCTTAAGTCTTTCCTCTTCTCCATTGCAGTTCACCTCTACAGTTATGGTTAGTGGACATATTCATGACTTGAAAAGCATAATGATGACTTTCACGATTAATTTATGATGAAGCTTATGAAATATTTTGAAAAAATATATCTTGAATGCAATTATTGAATAATGATTTCATATTGTTTCATACATCTTAAACTATGGTTTCCATTTCCAACATTGCTATTTCTATTGCATAGACTAAGCTTCCTTTTGATGTACCATTTACACTCTACAAATAGGTTAATGTTTACATTCCTGCAAATAGGATTACCATTTACATTCATGCAAAGTATAATATCCTTTCCTTTTTGCAAAATAAACTAGGATTTTCTCTCAGCAAAAGTAATTAGGTTTCCTTTCTACAAATATAGTAACATTTCCATTTTTGCAATTAGTTTAGGCTTGCATTTCATGGCATGCACTTCATTCCATAAGATCAATGAAAGAAGGACACATTGCATGTTGCAAATATAGTATCAAAATATCTTAATTTTATACAAACCCCGGGTTGGTACTTTAAGTTGATAGCCTTGGGAGTTGCAACATTCTTGTTGCAATCCTGGGGCTCATCACTTTTTGGCACTGTTGTCAGGGAAGTGTCAAAGTATGTATTGTTTTCTTTCCTATTTGATTCATTTCTTTTACTTTATGCAAAAACACACAAAATTTTCATTAGGCATCTTTCATTTCAAAAACAAAAAAATTGCATTGCATTAGTGTTTTCATTAAAAAAACCATAAAACCAAAAAACCTTTTCAATACCACACCCCCCACTTGATCACATGGTGCAATAAGAGCCACTTCACCATCCATTTTTGTAGGTTTAAGAGGAGGTGGTAGAGAAGGTAGAAGAAATGGATGGATATGATGACAATGAATAAGATCCTCTTGTATTTCCCATTCAAGATACTAATATTAGTGTTCATAATAAGAACATCCCTCCATCTTTCCTTCCCAACTTCCATGGTATGAAGTCAAAGGATCCAAAAACCTCACTTTGAATTTGAAATCCTTTGTAGATATTATGGTTACTTACTAAACACTCAAAATTTTAGATTGTTTCCAGCTACATTCAAGGATAGAACTCTTAAATGCTTCATGATTTTAGGGACTAATTCAATAATATCATAAAATGATATGCAAAAGATATTTCTAGGAAATTAAAAGATCATGATATTAAAGAAGAAATATTTAGAAAGACTCAAAAAGAATATGAGAGCCTTGAGGATCTAATAGAGAGATTTATTTATAATGTTAAGAGGGAAAATTTACATCATTTAGGATTTGACACACTAAAAACCCTCTTAGAAAAATTAGGGATGGACAGATTGATCTACTTGATCTCATGAGTAGAGGTGATGTATACCAATTATCATTTGAAGAAATTTGTGAAACATGCAAGAGAATATCAAGAGGAAGGGAAAGAGTAAGTAATTAAGCATCAAGACTAGTAAGTCAAGTTGAACTTGGAAATTTTCCTAAAAACTTAAAAAAAAAACAATTCTTAGCAATCTAAGCGAACAAGTAGAAATGTTAAGAATGCAAGATGAGCAAAAAGAAGATGTTGATATTTGTGTTGTTCATGCAGAATCACATGTTATTAAATATTTCCCATCATTACCAAGGTTGAAGTAAGTTTAGAAATAGGACAATGGAGCAAATCAATCACCAAAGAATCTATGTTATGTAGCTCAAAGAAGACCATGGCAGCCTAGTCAACCTGGTATGATGC
The DNA here is from genome assembly GCA_000404065.3 of Pinus taeda. Taxonomy (NCBI): domain Eukaryota; kingdom Viridiplantae; phylum Streptophyta; class Pinopsida; order Pinales; family Pinaceae; genus Pinus; species Pinus taeda. The sequence continues at coordinate 156,545 of APFE031522491.1, read as the reverse complement.
AAGAACCTAATGCACATCCATATCAAATTAATTGGAACACACTCTTTTATTCACAACCCCGACCATCTCAACCCCAAAACCAATCTTAGCAACAAGTTTGGCAAGGAACTTATGGGAGCAATCCACAATATCCTGAATATTTTCCTCAATATCTTCCATATCTAACTCCATGTTATCTCTACCATCCGCCTCCACCACAACCACAACCTCAACCACATCCATCTCAAATATCCACTATGATCTAGATTTAAACAAGAATGCAACAAATTACAGATATAGCCATAAATACAAAGATGCAGTAGAAATAACACTTCATTTCATTAACATCAAATACTGAAATATGCTTACAAACAAAATGGAAATAAGACTAGCTCGGGCAATGGTAGTTTATCTCTGAGAAGAGATGTGGCAACTACATGCCTCTGAACTATGTTACAATAAGGCTCAAAGGCCTATTTATTATTGAGAAACAATGGAAAGCCCTAAACATCAAAAAAACCTAACCCTAGGAGATCAAGCGCCAAACTATGGGCCTCGTTTGGGTAAATTGGTACATCAACTTCCCGAGGTCATAAATTTGGCATACGATCTCCGTTTGAAGCACACAATACCTCGTTAGAAAGATCCATCTGAGGAATAAAACTTTTGAATGACCAACATCAGTCCATGACCCATGTTGGTCTCGTTTTTCCCAAAAAACGTTGTTTAGGGCCTCAAAACGGCTCCAAAAGTTTAGGACCCAAAAAACTGCCGAAAAATAGTAAATTGTGCTACAAATAAGGAAACTGAAAAACTGAAAGAAACAATGGTTGGCGTCCAAGTGGAATAGGTGGGTGGCCACCAATATCCACCTGTATCATTCCTCCCCCCTTAGGAAGAAATGGTCCCTATTGCGTTGAGTTCCTCCGTGAGATGAGGAAACTTCTGTTGAACTTGGTCCCTGGTGAGCCACTTGCCCTAGTGAAGGAGTTGGCCTACTTTGACAACTCGATATAGTTGGATCCTTTACTGTCGAGTGTTCTTGATCTGTGTGTCCATGATCCAATCAGTTGTGGCTTGTTCCATGCAATCTGGATTTAACTCTGTAGGTGTGAGTTGTTCTGCAATGTCTAATGTGTCTATAAATGGTGGGAAGTGTGGTTGAAGGTGGTCCACATTGAACACTGGGTGTAGGCCAAGGAATGGGGGAATGTTGAGCTCAAATGCATTGTCTCCCATAGCCTTAGTAATTGTGTAAGGACCATATCGGAGTGGTTTTAGTTTCTGATAAGATCCGATAAGGCATTCCTTCTGCCAATGCAACCAAACTTTGTCACCCACCTAAAACTTGTGTGGCACCTGATGTTGATCATGTCGTTGCTTGTGTTTTGGCATTTGATTTCTCCAGAATGTTGTGGAACTACTAGCTGATATGTTAGATTTGCTCAATGAATTTGTTTTGCTTATTGGCTTCAGACTAGACATGAGTTGAATCTTCTTGAGTAGCCGCAAATGGTATGGCCACATTAATGGGAAATAGTGATTGGAATCCCAAGCCCACCTAAAAAGGGCTGTGGCCAGTCGAGCTATGGAGAGCCTGATTATAGGTGTGTCAGACATAGGGGAGGCTCTCATCCCATGTGCGTGGATGCTTTGAGTTGTACATGCACATAATGTGTACGATCATCATGTTGATGACCTTTGTCTGGCCATCAGTTTGAGGATGGAAAGTTGTAGAGTTACTGAGCTTGGTGTCCAGCATCGACCAGAGATTGGACCAAAATGTACTAAGGAACCTGCTATCTTGATCTGAGATGATAGATAGTGGGATCCCAAAGTGTATCCACAGTCATTCGAGGAATATTTTAGCAGTGACTTCTGCTGCGATATTCTTCTTGTAGGCTGCCATAATGGCCATCTTCCAAAACATGTCAACAACCACAAAAACACAATTGTTTCCATTCTTAATATAAGGGAAGCCTGACATGTAATCCATGGAGATGGATTCCCAAGGTCAACTAGGGATAGGCAACGGAGTATAGAGGCCTTGCTTCTTGATGGTCGGTTTGGCAATGGCATAGGCAGTGCAGGATGTGATGTACTTCCTGACATCCTGTCGAAGATTTGGCTAATAAAAACACTTCTGCAACACTGCACCATTTTCTCGACCCCGAAATGCCCAACGGCCTGACTATAGTGCACTTCCCAAATCATCTTGGCACACTCACTTGAACGAACATAAAGGTGTCCTAGGTGGCATAATAAGGCATCCTGGTGGTGAAAATTTGGAACTTGCTGATCCTCCAAGAGTGTCTGGTATGTGTGGCCAAATTTTGGGTTATTGTTGTAGAGAAGTGGCCAATTAGAATTCTCGTGCCCACGAGTTGAGCATTGTGGTTAACGCCATGATCGGTGGTCAGCTGAGACAGTCTACAACACTGTTGTTGCTTCCCTTCTTATACTTTATATTCAAATGGAAGTTTTGCAGGTATGTGGACCACTTCTGATGGCGATCATTCTGAAACTTCCCTTCCATCTGTATGAACAACAACGGTCAGTGGTCTGTGTGGATGATCATTTCCTTCCCCAAAATTTAATGCTTCCATTTTCGGCATGCCTGCACAATGGAATACATCTCTTTGTCATAAATGGGATAATTTTGGTCTGTGTCTGAAAGTGTCTCATTGTGAAATGCCACTTGATGCCCCTGTTTAGTAAGGACTACCCCAATAGCATAGTCAGAGGCATCTGTCTCAATCTCAAATGGTTGTTGCAAGTCTGGTAATGTGAGCATTGGTGCAGAGCAGAGGTGATGTTTCAACTCTTTGAATGCGTTTTGTTGAGATTCATACCAAAATAATTTTGCTTTCGCTCCTCCCTTGATGAATTTACTCAAGGGCCAAGTGATATGAGAGAATCCCAACACAAACATGTGGTATAAATTGGCAAGACTTAGAAAGTTGTGGAGTTATGTCAGAGTGGTTGGGGTTGGCCAATCCCGAATGAATTAGATCTTGGCTACATCCACATGCACCCGTTCATTAATAATTTATCCCAGATACTGAACGTGAGTCATGCTAAAAGTGAATTTCTCCAAATTGGCACACAATTTGTGCTGTCACAATGTTTGGAGAACATGTCGAATGTGGCCAGGTGATCTTCCCAAATCTAGCTGAAGATGAGGATGTCATCCAAGTATACCACTACAAATATGTTGGTGAATGGCTGCAAGATGCCATCCATCAACCTCATGAAAGTCGCGGGAGAATTCGTCAACTCGAAAGGCATAACCAACCATTCAAAAAGGCCCTCCTTGGCTTTGAAGGCAATCTTACACACATTGGAGGGTTTGATTGGTACCTGGTGATATCCAGACTTCATGTCGATCTTGCTGAAATATTTTCCCCCCTTGAGTTTGTCCGGAAGGTCATCAATCTGTGGGATCAGGTACCTATTCTAGACAGTGATCTTGTTCAGTGCTTGATAGTCAATACAAAGTCTCCAAGTCCCATCCGTCTTCTATACCAACACGATCGGGCTCCCACGGGATGATGAACTCAGGAAGATATAACCTTTTTGCAACAGCTCCTAAATCTTCCTCTTGATTTCATCATTCTCCATAACAGAGCGTTGATAGATTGGTCCATTGGGCAATGACACACCTGGGGTCAAATCGATGGAGTTCTTGACCTGACAATGCATAGGCACCCCAGCGGGGGAGGTGAATATGTCCTCGTACTCCTCCACGACCTTGTCCATCTATTATTGTCGTGAAAAGGGGCCTTGTGTGGAGGTCATGGCCACCGTCTTCTTCTTTCCCTAAGGGTGTATCGTTAAGAAAAAAAAATTCCCGGTTTTGGAAATGGGCTTATTGCATTGTTTTGCAGTAATTAAGGAGATGGAAATAGGCGATGCTACCTCCTGTATCCTGTACAACTTATTTATCAAAGTAACAATAACAACGCGAGGCCTTGACTCATACATAGCATGTTGCTTCCACAAGTATGGTTGGCCTAATAATACATCACAAACATCAAGGAGAGAAACATCATATAATGCTTCATCCATGAAGGGCTTGATGTTGTATGGAAGGTGGCAATTTTGGCTCACGCGAAGGTCTTGTCCTTGTTGAAGACACATAATGGTGTGCGGTTGTGGGTGTGGTGTGCTTGGTAAGCCTATATGCTTCACGACCTCTATCGAAATGAGGTTCTTTTGGCTCCCGTTGTCGACAATGAACTATAGCGCGGAACCCTTTACCCACATCTGGGAGTGGAAGAGGCACTCCTCCTCCTCCTATGTATCTTCAAGTTCCTCCTTCTGGATCTTTGTGGTGGCAATAGTGGCATTGGGCTCCACATATATAATCTTCTTCCATTTTTCATTCCCCTTGTCGGGTTCTAACTCAGAGTCTGAACATGCATTAGATTCTGAAGCCTTCAGCTTGGCCACTAGTGATTGATTGGCCCGACACTTACTTGTGTTGTGAGTGGAGCTCTTATGGAACTTCTTGTCCTTTGAGATAACCTAAGGTCAATTAGCTATGCCAAATCATCTATAATGTTTTGTTGGTTTTAATGGTTTTGGATGACTAGTGAACTATTTATAAACAGGTTCTTACAACTTAGAAAGATCCTTAATCAAATAAAAGGTTCTTCTTTACATACACATGGTTATTTTGATTTTAAGTGGATGGATAAGAAGAATGTGTAGATGTATAGCTGATTTAATATTCAAACTGAGTATTTAATCATTTATAAGCAGAAATCAAGAAAAAAGTGTTTCCTAGATCAATAGAATATAATTAAACTATTATAGAAATCTAGTGCAATTTAAGTTCAAAGAGGAATTTGCAATAACATATAGTTCTGCAAAGTAATCTCTTATTTAAATGCAATTTCACAGTGGATTGAAAATGAAACTGAGATTCAATTAAATTTTTAATTGGATGATTGTAAAATAATTAAATAATATGAAGAATACATAATGAAAAGAACGATGAAAACAACTCATTGAGAGAGAAGTCATATGAAGTAAATCAAGAATATTTTATTATATAAAAAAGGCTCTAGATTAGTACAAATCCGTGTGATAACTGGTTCAAGGGTGCAACCCTGAATACTTCGACAGACTGAAGTATTTAAGCAAAATTACAAAATATTATAATAAATGCCTGAGTGACACAACATTTTATTATTACTTAAAATTAACAGAAATAGAAGTAATTCCACCAAAAGGAATGAATATAAACATTTGGCCTAGTTATGAAGGAAAGTTGTTACTGAGTGGCCACTATTCGAGTGTTGCGTTGGTGAAGCTGACGTGTCCTTTAATCTTGAAACTCACACAATTTTTCCCATCTTTCTTCATCTGGAATGACTATCTTGGTTACCTTGCAGTAAATTTCATCTACCTCAGTATACTGAGCAAAAGTGGGTTTTACAGTGAAAATATATTTTATCTCATGTTGAATAAAACTCATGTTGTTGATGACTTCGTAAAACACTCTTCCTGTCATGGAACCTTTAATGTTGGAGGACTTGGATGTATCCCTGGAAATTTCCTAAATCTTATTCATGTAGTCTTCTTTGGTCATTAATTTATCATTGTTACAAATAGTGAAGGCAGACCCTTCTTGTTCAATGCATCAATCCTTGTGAAAAACATGTTCACTGCTACCTCTAGTGTGTGACACTTCTCTGTCAATTGTACAACTAAGTTCTTCTTGGTCAAAACTTTCTTCACCTCTAGGATGGTTTCTGTTCTTTCATCCACTCTTAGGTCATCCAGCTCATATCTATTTTTAGATTTAAGGAACTTTATAATGTTGCTGGTTGTAGCAGGCATCTCTCTCAATTGAGAATTTATATTGGCAATGGTCTGCTTTGCCTTTTCCATCAACTCCTTCTGCTAAAAAATAATTTGGATACATGGCCATATTTCATATATCTCCTCAATGATGTTGTTCCATATGATTTCCTTGACATTACCCAGAGTGTGGGCAATAAGAGACTCAGTTGCTGACTTCTTCCATACTTCTATCTGATTTTGAGCTCTTTGAAGCTCTGCTGCATGAAAAATCTCAGATTTCTGGCAATAATCCTCTAGAAGTTTCACTTGATCCTGCAACTTCTTGATTTCTTTAGTGTGGAGAGACATGTTTTCCATTGCATTGGCCAATTGGTCTACAACATACCCTATACTTGTTGTAGCAGATATGGCTGTAGGAATGACTGTGATAGGGAGTGCTTCCATAGGGGTAGTATTTTTAGCATATTTCTCCTTTTCTTTAATCAAATTCTCCATTTTCGTCTCCATTTTCTTGAGTTGCGCAGTTTGCTCAATGATGAGCTTCATCATATCTGCATTTTGAGTCTTTGTCTCTATAATATCCTTAGCCATAGGATCTTCTGTAGATGGCAATTTTAATTGGTTTCTCAATGCTTCTATGTCCAAATTCTTCTTCTACACAAGTTCCTCTACAACATTTATGTTTGATGGATCATAACCCAATTTGATTACCAAGTCCTCCAGGGTTTTAATCCTAGTGTCTTTGGTAAGCGCAGAGACCTTTTTCCATCTTCAGCTACGAGTGGACATTTGCAAAGGTAACCTCTAGTTTTGATAAATTCATGGCAGTGTTAGTGATAATTGAAAATATCATTTCCCTAGTTTTCTTATGAATCTCCATATGATCGAAGGGATGTATATCCTTTACATCAAACTCAAAGGATGTCTTTTTGTAGTCTAATGCAATCTTGGGCTGGGGAACTTGTGCTTGTAGGAATTCCATTTGCATTTTCCCCTTTTATGAGTCAAAGGTTGACATCAGCCTGCTTTGGGCACCAAAAGTCTATTTCCAGAACTGGTTGTAGGTATTAATCTTCAAGGCTTCATTTCTGACTTTTATCTCCTTGAAAATGTCCACTATGATCTTCTCTATTTCCCCTGAAGTAGATGTGCATCTCTGCATAATTTTTTGTTGCTCTTGTGAAGTTGTCGAGGTAGTAGGAGACTGTGTGGACTGATCACCCACTAATGAGGAAGAAAGTGGCTCATTAGTGGTAATAATGGTTTGCTGTTCTGAATCTTTGTTGAGGCTTAGTCTGGGACTAATATTCACCTTCTTTCTGTACATTATCTTGAATCCCTCACTGAAAATGTCAGTTCCTAAAGGGGACTCTTCCTCTCTTCTTTTCTTGGTTGTCTTCTCCTGCATGGTAGGAGTCTGCACTGTGGATGATGATACATGTTGTTCTTCTGCCTCTTGTAGGGTATTCTCAACCCATTCTAACTGATTCTTGTATTCCTCTATCTTTGGCCTAGATGCATGAAAATAAGGAGTAGACTTGGTTTCTACACTTAATTTAGAAATTAACCCTAACAGATCATATGACCAGGTTAAGGTTACGCTGAATTGCATTTCCTTCAAGAGCTTATCTACTTCATCCCCTGCTGCCTTGTTGTTGAAAATGAAAGGGCCAACCTGTGTTTTCATTTTAAATTGGGACTTTTTCTTGGCATCAAAAAAATGGATTTAATCCATGTTGATCATCTTCCTTATGTATTCCAAAGCAAAAATCCTCATTGGGAGGAAGTTTGGCAGCTTTTAAGGTGGTAGTTCACATCCAAATATTCTTATTTTTGTATAATTCTCATAAAGGTACCAGTCTCCTGTCTGAAGTTGATCTGATAGCTGCAACACCCTTTTAATTTCCTCATTGATCCTTTGTTCTATCCTTCCTCTTAGGATACCTATTGTTGGGTGAACAAACATCTCTATAAATTGTTTATAAGTGTACTCTTTTTTCTCTTTCATGACCAAAGTAGTCCAAAAGATGATTGACTGTTGGTTTCCTTTTTCATCCAGCTTTTACAAAGCAAGGTTGATGTTGCCCCCCTGAAAGTATAAGAACATGTACACCAACACAGAGGCATGCTTGAATACCTCCTCGGTGGGGAATTTGATAAGTTGTTGATGAATTGATTCTGCAAGAAATTGACTGAAATTAAACACAATGGAGGGTTTAGAGTCAGCAGAGAAGATGGACAAAAATCCTATAATGGCCTTGTTATCTCAAAATTATGCCCTGGAAGGTTGCAGACCAGGAAGACTTCAAGTAACTGTTTCAGACCAATCTTTTAGCTAAGGCTTAGCCTCCTTAGCCTGAGAGGGCTCTCTCAAAGGGTTTAAGATTTGCAATTGTGATTGAGATGGCTAACTCTTCTATGAAACAAATAGGAACGAGGCTGGTAAAATCTAAATTAACAAGCATCCATTGGGCTTATGGAGTCATATGTTACTCAACATTAACAGTGAATTGGATTTGCAATGAAAACAAGGCATTTAGACTTCAATATACATAAAGTACAACAGACACAAAGGGACAATATATGAGTACATGAAAGAAATTAGAACACAGCATGTGATTTCTAAGTAATCAAGTACCCATCAAACTGTAAACAACATGAAAGACAACAAGAGGAATTCATACATTGAAGTCACTATGATTCTTGAGCAGCTGAAACCATTCATTGTATTATCAAAATAAACAGAGTCTTTACATAAGCTTGTCAACAGAGCTTTTTTTCATAAACTTCCAACCCTGTGTATATTGCTCTTTTTCCTATTTATAGAGCTCTTCTACCTGATTGAGATTCCTCCTCAAGCATGAGGGGAACTCGAAATCTACTTCTAATGACACCTAATCAACTTTTAACTACCTATTAAATGTAACAAACTTCAACTAGACTTTTCAGAGATCTAAATCAAGTAGGATTCTAACACCATGTTAAGCTAATAATAGCCTTAGTTACAATGGTTCTCGTTCTTTGACATCTGGTTCCTTTCAGTTTGGCTGTGATGGGTGTTCAAGGCTCCATGTTGGTCTGCTATGCCACATCCTCTCCATTGTCCTGAAATATAAGAAACTACCCTTGCTCATCGGTCCTTACAATTTTTGAATCCACAGAAGCAGGTCCTTCATCTTTGGTTTTCCAAAATGTGACAGATGGCCACGTCCTTGATGTGCTGTCCACCTCCTTTATATTCAAAAGCAAAAACTCCTTTAAGCTGTCTTGACATATTTTGAACCGTGGTAAAGGCGCTTATTTTATGAAAAAAGTTTAAAGTTGGACCTGAATCCATACTTTTCCACCTGTCTTGACTTGGTTGAATCTTAATAGCTTCAGCTGATGCCGTGCATACCTTGTAGACATTCACCTTTGAAAATTCCTGCTCATATTCAAAACCGGTTAATTGAAATTGGATTGTTTAGCTTCAGCAGTTTCGTAGCGCGCTACGAAACTGCTGAGTTGCTTCAAAAATCATAGTTTCAACCCAGAACTTTACTTATTTGAGCACTTTGCAATCAAAACCTTCTTTCAACTATTCCAAGACCTTTCAAAACTGAATGGAAATGCAGGACTCTTCAAGAAAGGCGACACTAAGCAAAATCATCAAAATTCAAAATATAGCCTTACTTGAAATGGGATTTCATTAAGAAGATTCCTTCAGCTAGCCTAACTGTACCTTAAAGTCTTCAATTTGTTTCTTCATGACCTTGATCTTAGCTCTTAATTGCATATTAATCATTCTGATGAATTTTGCTTCTTTAATTGCCGGTACTGTCCAGGTATGGAATTGAGTATTACAGTCAACCACCTCTGAAGTTGTTTTGTATTCCCATAAGGTCTTCATTCTGTAATAATTAGCTTGTTGTATGGCATGTTTCCTGGCAGCTTTCCTCAGTTTGGCAATCTCAAGGTTGGTAGATTCCAATCTCCTTTTCAAATCTTCCATACTATCTTCTTTATGAGTGACAACTTTTTTGCCTTTGTCCTTTCTTTCACGAGGTTGTATCTCTTCCCCTGTTTCATCTGTCCTTGGCAGTACCTCCTGTACTTGCTTAAATTTCCTTGTTATGGGTCTCCTGGGCTTGAAAACAAAATTTTCAACTTGCTCATCAAACTTAAGTTTCTTTGAGGCTTTAGCTTTCTTTGTCTTCTCTTTTCCTGACTGCATCGAATCATCTTGAACTAGTGGGGACTCTTCAAAGTCAATTTCCTGCAATAAATCATTTAAATTTCCCTTCGAAGCAGGACTTTCTTCAATAGCTACTGACTTACCCTTTTCTTTAGCCACCTGGCTCCTTGTTCTTCTTCTTTGAACTACTCCACCCATGCTTGATTCATATGCAGTTTCTTTGACCTGAGCTTTTTCTTTAATTGACTGTTGAAGTGTATCTTGAATGGTCAGTGGCTTTGCAGGCTCTCTAACTTGTTTCCTTTCCTTTAACTTTGAAAACCTCTTGGCTCTTGTTTCTGTTTGAAGACTTGTTGTTGAAAGATCTTTTGCAGCTAGAGGGCTGAGACCGGTCTGGCTTTTGAAACCAGCCATGAATATAAATGTATTCCAGTCTTTGCCTATCTTTTGAAGTTCATGCAAAACAAGTAACTTAATCAAGCCATGGTGAAACAAAGAAGTTTCACAAGCCTCTTTTCTCAATTGCACCTTGTCACACATTTTACTCAAACTGCGGAATAAGTAAAAAGGTAGATCAATAGAAGCCTTCCCTGTAAAATGTAAAAGGAGTTTGAAATGGTACGAATACACCTTGTTATATCTTCCTTCACAGGTCAGGTATTTCTGCATACAGGTGAGAAAATGTGCATAAGACTCTTTGACATAGCTCCTAGGAACATACTTGCTCAAATCCGAGTTAACGAATTCCTTCTTTAAAAACTCTTTGCATGGATTCATGTCAAATTTGAAATTCTTGAACCAATTTTCTTTCCCTCGTGGAATCTCTGTCATTGTGGATATCATATCTGGCGAGACCTACAATTCCATCATACCCACCTTTGAGTTTAATCCTGTAAAATTTAGTGCAAATTCTTTAGTCACCTGTGCATGACCTCCTTGTAACTTTCTGCAAAAATTCCAACATCCGACTTTTTTAAATGCCTTCTCCACATCTTTGTTCTTCAATGTTATATCCAAACCTTCAGGCTCGTTTCTCAGACATTTGCCTGATCTGTGTTCTTTCTTCTCTACTGATCCCTCCATGAAATTTTAATGACCTTTAAGCAGGGAATGCTAGCTCTGTTCAAACTGTAAACTCTGCCTCTTTTGAAAATCTGCCTCGCTTGATTACAATGTTATTTAAAATTGAAATCTTGTCGATTATAGTTTTTTAAAAAAATTGCAATCTTGCAGATTTGTTATTCATGCAAGGCTTACAATCATCATTAAAACTTGTACATAGGTGGCTTTTCTTGGAACTTGTATTCCGTGTGTATCAACGAATCTAATGGTTGTGATAATGGAGATGGGTGGTGGGACGTGATAAGTAGAGTACATGAATTGACAAAGGATGACGTAGCCATAGATTTACTTAACGAATTTGAAATTTGGGAAAAATTCGCTGCGAAATGCATGAATCTCTGATTTCACAGCGCGGTTAGTTTAAATTTTGAATGATGCGCTGCGAAATCACCTAATGACGTATCGCGCTGTGAAAACACCTAATGAGATTTTGTGCTGCGAAACTGCTAAACAGAGTAAATGAACTACGAAAACACTTTAGAAAGGTTACATGCGCTACGCAATTACCTAAAAGGCTTTGTGGTGGATAACAAAGTAAGACATGACTATGAGACCAGTGATGAATGAGGGTGACCAGTGGTAGATAAGAATACATGCTTGACTCATGACCTCTTAAGACTCAGACTTTAAGGAAAAAATGAAATCAACTTAGACTAACACTGACCTTTGTCATCAGGCTAGGATGAGAAATTTTAGCATTAGATTTCTTCAGTGATAACAGGCCTCGTCCACCAATTGATCAGAGTAGTAGCCAAGGATGTAGGAAACAACTGTAATAATCTGCTTGGCTCTCTCAAGGAAAATGGAGGAGGGATAAGGAGGAATTTTCTTTGGTAATTAAGCATCTTGTGTCGAAAACAAATCAAGAGTTTGGGTTCTCTTGGCAAAGTCCAATTTTTGGTAGGATTCTCTACTGAGGGGGCTTGCATCATCTGATCACTGGCCTGAGGAGTTATGGTAAACATAATTTCTCCAGTGAAGTGACAATGGCTCTTTGGCTTGGCAAGTATGATGCATGACATTTCTAATAAAATTTGGAGTGTTGTGGGTATGAGGGAAAATGTAGTGAGGTAAATTTGACTCCCACAATTGGATATCGTCTGATTTATCTATACTTTTCTTCAAGCCAGCAATACATCTCGAAGAGGTCAAGTTCATAGAGTGTCTCATGGATTTTGTAGTCCCTATTAGTCATAGGGGCATGATGAAGATCTATAGGAGGATAGATCAGAGGATTGACAATTTCCTCTGGTCCTTTGTCTTTTGGAGGCATATTGACTACGGCTAAGAACAAGAATGAAAATTGACTGGAGGTTTGAACGTACAGAGAGGGATCAAGTTTTGGAGGTAAAAGCAGAGGTAAGGAGCTAGAAATGATTGAGTAGAGAATGTCACAGGCAGTTGAAAATATCAGAATTGAGTCTAGCAATACCTGTAACAAATAAATTAACAATGATGAAGCATGAATTCGGTAACCTGTTCTCAAATGGGAAGGAGGCTTATATAATAGAGTGATTTTTCGATTGAAGGAGGCACAGGTCTGTTGAATTAATGGCTAAGCCAATTGAATTCTTAATGGGTTAATTCTAGAGGGAATGAATGTGATTTGATGGAGTTAATGGATGGATGAAGTGGCGAAAGGTGAATGGCGGGAACATAACGGGTAGGGGAGCGGTATTGAGAGAGAGGGAATCATCTTTTTGGAGGGGAAGAGTGGTTAGTGGTTTCACTCGAGGGGTATCTGAAACGCTGAGGAGTTGACACGTAGGGGTGGGTGCGGTTTGGTATACCGCCCATTTTGGATCTCGCCCTGTTAAAGCTCGGATGTGAGGGGAGCTGAAATATGATATGGGTCACTGGATGTGGGAATATGGGAGGAGACAGAGTGTGATATGGCGGGGAGTTAAATCATGACATGACGAGACTGTTTGGTGGGGTTGAGAATTGATTTAATGCAATGTTGGCGAATGTGTGATATAAGAGGGGTGTTAAAACTTAGGGATATGAAGGTGGACAGAAATGTGAGCGGAGGGAATAATGATTTGGGATTTTATACTTAGGGATAGGATTAGTATCAAATAATTGATATATAAACCTTAGAGTAAATCTTTTACTCCTTTGCCTTTTTCTTTGCACATGAAAACACATTTGATGTTTGTTTGTGGCACATTTAGACTAGCATCCTATACATTTATAAAAACATGAAACGAATCCTTTCTTTTCTTTTTGCTTCCCTAGTATTTTATTTTCCTTTTGCCTTATTAATTTAACGAAGCTACCGCCTAACATTTTATTGATATGGATGCCTATAAAACATTAAACTTGCCTAACATTTTAACTTTTCTTTCTTTTGCATCCATATCCTAACTTAACATTTTTGAATTATTTTGACTAATATGCTAACTTATTAAAACCAAATAATGTTACAACAGAACTCACACCACTTTCCCATGTCCTTCTTCGGCTTCACAGTGTTGTTCTTTGCTTGTAGCTTTGGTTAGTTGTCTTGGGCCACCCTTCCTTGGCTTTGACCTTTGTTTTGTGGTTTGGAGGCACCTTTCCCTTGCTTCAGATTCGCAGATCCAAAGTATCGATTCTTCTGTTTAAACTTTTTCTCTATCTTGATGGCGTATCGGTATGTCGTGCCGAGCAAGGATATGTCCAAGAACTCTATCTTATCTTGGATGTACCAATGTAGGCAGTCGTGGTACTTGAGTCCTAAATTTTTCTTAGAATCCTTTATACCCAACTCTGTGTGAACGATATGAAAAAAATTGGTAAACTTTGGCACATAATGGTCCCTTCCCTGCCGCAACGTTGTCCACTTTATGTATTTATCCTCATGGCTCCCGACAGGGTAGTACTGCTCCTTGTTGGCATCCCGGAATGAATTCCAAGTGGGTGCGGCTGAAAATAGTGAGGTTGTACTTTCATCCTTCTGCTCGCAATAGGTTTCCCACCAATCCTTGACATGGGGGGCAACTTTGAGAAGAGAAAAAGTAATATTTTCTTGGACGAACAAATCACGAACAAAAAAATATCCTTCTACCAGATTTAACCATTTATCTACGGTGTATGCATCTATTTGGCCCTCAAATATGGAAATTTCAAAGTTTACTTGTACCTTAAAAGGGGTGGAGCCTCCAGAGTGGATGTTGGATGTGGATGTGTCATCGGTGGGCAATCATTGAAGGATCTAGGCAAATTTATCCATCATCGTGTTCCTTTGTTTCTCAAGGGCCTCCTCGAGCAATATTTGGATAGGATATCCTGCCCCCTTGTCTTTCTTTTCTTTCCCATGGGCATTCGTTGGGGTTTCTGAGGCTGATCTTGCAAAGGTTCAACTAGATCAAGCCCTAACTCCTTATATCTCGACCTCATTGGGGACATGCAAAGACAAATAGGGAGAGAGAAGACCATTATGATACCATTGATTTGGACTTAAACAAGAACGCAAAAAATTACAGATATAACCATAAATACAAATATGCAGTAGAAATAACTATTCATTTTATTAATATCAAATAATGAAATATGCTTACAAACATAATGGAAATATGACAAGCTCGGGCGATTGTAGCTTATCTCTGAGAAGAGATGTTGCGGCTACATGCCTCTAAACTGTGCTACAATGAGGCTCAAAGGGCTATTTATTATTGAGAAACAATGGAAAACCCTAAACATCCAAAAAGCCTAACCCTAAGAGATGAAGCGCCAAACTATGGGCCTCGTTTGGGTAAATTGGTACATCAACTTCCTGGGGTCGTAACTTTGGCATACGATCTCCGTTTGATGCGCACAATACCTTGTTAGAAAGATCAATTTGAAGAATACAAATTTTGAATGACCAACATTGGTCTCTAATCCATGTTGGTCTCGGTTTTCCAAAAAAAAAATGTCGTATAGGGCGTCAAAACGGCTCTGAAAGTTCAAGACCCGAAAAACTGCCAAAAATAGTAAATTATGCTACAAATAAGGAAACTGAAAAACTGAAAGAAACAATAGTGGCGGTTCAAGTGGAATAGGCAGGTGGCCACCAATATCCACCTGGATCACACTCCCACTCAACTACCTATACCACCATTTCCAAACCCACATAAGGAAGTAGCTCAACCCACTTACAATGTTTGGATACAACACTTCCAAACAACACCTCTTGATGTGAATGGTATTCACCTTAGATCAGGAAGTATATTGCAACAAAGTGATTTTATTGATGACATTGAAGAACAACATCCAGAAGAAGAAGATCCAGAGAATACCAAGGAATCATGGACCACATTTAAAAAAGAGCATCCATTGGAGCCTAAGAATGAAGAATTTATGTTATGCTTATCATTGGATTCTTTATGTTTTCAAAAGACTAATTAGAAAAAATAAGAAGATTTGAATGTCATGGTAGAAGAGGACATAGAAAGAGATACAAATGTGCAAGTGGACTAGGGGCACCACAACTATATTGAAATATAATTCCATACAATCATTAAGTTGCAACAACACACTCTTTTTCAACAATTCTTGATCTCATTTCAGTCAAAGCATTTGGCCTCTTACATTTAGGTACATGTTAAAGCATCTATTTCGATCCTACACATGAGTTTATTTGTCATCTTGATGTGCACGTGGTTCCATTGGAAGTATTCCTACACTTGAAAGAATTTTTTTTCAAGTAGAGTAGCATAGGAAAAAAAAAATAAAAAATGGAAAAAGAGATAATAAAAAAAAGGAAAAAGAATAAAATCTTAGGTGAAAACTCTTTTGAGGCACTTGAGATTGGCTCACTGGTTGAAAACCTTCTTGAGGTGGTAAATGTGTTGGAAATTAAAAAAAAAAAGGAAAAAAAAAGGAAAAGATCTTATGTGAAAACCTCCTTCGAGGCGCCTAGAGAGACCTACTAGTTCAAAACTTCATTGAGACAATTAGTAGGCCTAGGGAAAAAAAATGAAAACAAATATTTCTCCATGTATCTCTCTGATGACTGCAGGTACTCTTCAACCTTTCCAAGCAACAAGAAAAATTTGATCAAAAACCTAGTCAATGGAAGTAAAAATTGGGCTTTCTCCTCCTTTTCCCTTATTCTCCAACAAGACCAAGGCTTTCACACCACTTTACCATGTCCTTCTTCTGCTTCACATTGTTTTTCTTTGATTGCAGCTTTGGTGAGTTGTCTTGTGACACCCTGCCTTGGCTTTGTCCTTTATTTTGAGGTTTAGGGGCACCTTTCTCTTGCTTCAGATTCACAAATCCAAAGTCTCGCTTCTTCTGTTTAAACTTCTGCTCAATCTTAATGGTGTTAGTGTCAGTCTTGTTAGCCTGTCACCTGGATAAAAAATTGCTTTTACCATGACCTTTTCAGGCTTTCATCATCAAATTTTTCTGTTACTAGGTTTACACAACAAATTTGGTCATTGCATGGTTAGTCCAAGATGGAGTCATTGTCTGAAATCTCACTCATGCTAGTTGCTTATCATACACCATAAAAATGGGTCAAGTCATCATCATCATTCCATTAGGTCTTAGGTCATCCATTAGGTCACAAGGGTCCCCAAGGTCCACCATTTCCATAAAAAATCAGAAATAAGTCAAACATGACAAAGCAAAGAGTTGAAGAATTGAAACATGATTTATTCACATTTTCATGACATCAAAGTTTCAGAAGAAGGAAGCACCAGCACTTAAGAGATGCAAAAAGCACATTTGCAATGGTAAAGGTAAAATCTTCCTTCAAAAAATGAAATCAGCTCACAAAGGAGGATTAGTTTCTTTTCTCTTTTTGAAAAAGTGAAGAGATTACCCCTATATAAACTCAAAAAGACTCAAATCCTTTTCATTCATGTCTCATTCAATCCTCATCACCGAGCTCCCTCGCTTAAAAAGGCAAAAATCTCTTTCCTTAGGAGAAATTGGCCAAAAATTGAAGGCGTTGTGCATAGATACATTGCGATGCGCTTTGGAGGCAGGCGTTGTGTGTAGGTGAACTATGTTGCGTGTAGAAGAATTGAGCTACGCGTAGGACAGAGGGCTCGAAACTCACCCAAATTTTCCCAAAATTCAAAATTTTTTCTTTCAAACTTGGTCAAATTGCTTTCTAAGGCTGAGGAATAAGTAAGTATATCATTTCCCTCTATTTTTTCTTTCCCATTTGCATTCCATGTCAATAATTTCTCAAGATAGGGTTTGTATCAAAAGTGCCATGGGAAATGCTAGGGTAGAAATGGTCATCACAATTTTTTATCTCCTAAACATGAAAATTGACATTCTACACCTGCACACATGTATGATGAGTCATTTTGACCAATCCATCCACCTCCAAACCAAGTTAAAACACTAAAAAAAATAAAACCCTAGCTATTCCTAGAGTTATTTTGGGCAAATCACATCATATACTTTCTTGGTCTCACTTACAAGAAGCCACATTTGTTCACTACTTTCCTCACTCATTTCCATCAGTTTCTCAAAACCATCTCATCTTTCACAAAACCCCTCCCATTATTTTGTCAAAATCTCTCACATACCACTTCATTTTCATACTCACCTCACATCTATTTTCACTTCCTGCTGCTAGGACTTTGTGTCATCATGGAGATTGATTCTTCACCAGAAAGAAAGAGAAAACAAAAAGGAGGGAGGATTTGAAAGAATAACTTCGGCGTAAATCACATGTAGACAGACATTTGTCGACGCATTTCGAACCAACCAGTGTGGTTCATTGTCAGGACAAGTTGAAGAAACAGATCCAGCTTTGCATGCTAAATAGGGAGCATTCTCATATATGAACCATCATATTGCAACCAAATCAACTCCTATCCTTTCATCAAACAATGCTTTGAAGATGTTCATTGTTTGGAATTTTGCAAAAGAGTAAGTGAGGCAGGGTTTTATGAGCAACTGACAAATTGGGTAGCTACACACTTGAAAGGGGAGACTGGTGTCATTGCTGGTATTGAGTTTAGCTTCTCAATGGCCTCCATCTCACTAGCAACTGGCCTACCAGACAATGGGGAACATTGGTTCAAGGGAATGAGTCTAGATCTTGAAAACTATAAGCCCTTCTTCAAGACTCTATACAGAGACACACATACTCACCATATGCCTTTCAGATATTTGCTTGAGAAGTATGCCCCTTTAATGAAGACCATTAGGAGGTTCTTTACCTATGAAGGTAGATTCTCAAGGTTGTATGCATACCACATTTTCCTCTTGATGCACTTCACATCTCAAAAGCCACACAACATGTGCAATTACTTGTTCAGGAGTATTTAAAAAATGTCCAAGAAGATACAGTTGAAGGACAAAGAGCACTCTCCAAGCCTGTTTCATCACAATCTCATCAAAACCATTGTCCTTCATTAATTGGCAGAGAAGGGTATGGCTTGGGAAGCCTTTTTAGAAATAGATTTAAAATGGCATGAGGAAAATGCAGCATCTCAATCCCCAAGTGCACCAAAACAAAAAACAGAGATGGGGTCATCTAGCAAACCAGCAGAGAAGATTCAACTACTTAGGCTAGAGGTCACCAAAGCGTATAAAGGGCAGAGGCTTGTGTTTTCTTCTCACAAAGAGAAAGGGGCCAAGCCTTCTTCATCGACAAAGCAGGTATCGACAACAAAGGATAAGAAGACAGTTGAGCATGAATGAGAGATTATTGATCTAGAAGAGGAAAATGAGATTTAAATTATGAAACAGACTATCAGGGACAAGGAATACAAAATCAAGGAGCTGGAAATAAACATGGAAAGAGCAAAGTTCATTATATCATTCCTTGAACAAGAAAATAGTCAGCTCAAACCAAAAGAGTTGATCTTAGAAAGGGAAAAAGACAAGTTATTGCAGCAGGTTGGAAAAACAAGGAGATCATAGAATCAAGCGAGCCTGAAGGATCAAAATGTACAGGAAAGAGGAAAATACCAAGAACCAGAGGTCTCAAAGAAGCTTTGCAAGAAGAACAAAAACAAATATTTCTCAATGAAGACCTTGACCTAGAAGAGAGGATTTCCCTAGAGGTACATCAAGATAAAGAATATTGGCTCAACAGGGTGAATGAACACTTGGAGAAGCTCCTAGAGAAGGCAAACAGAGATAATCAAATGCTAAGACACATGCCGCATCACTATCAAGCTCAAAACATGATCGCCAATGTCAAAGTGAAACAACACAAAAACAAGCTCAAGGAGACCAAAAAAGATCAAAAGGATGAGGGAAAATTGGAGATGCTTATTGAAGCATCCATGAAGCTATAAAAAACTCATTTTTACACCTTCCCTCCAATTTTGAGCTAATTCTGATCATTTTGAGTTTTTGGTTAAATTTTGGTCTAAATTCATAAATTTGGCCTTTGCTTTTTCCTCAGGCATCCATTTGAGGAAAGGTTTACATTTTTAGAAATCTATTGGCATCCTCTAAAAACCCATTTGCCCAGATTTTGCAGAGGTGGCTTAGTTTGGGAGAAAAAGGTAAAAAAGTGGCAAAAAACTAGCATTCTGGACCATTTTTTGATAGGCGTTGCGCTTCTGGAGTGACCTTGGGAGAATGGATTTTTGAAGGTCACCCCGTGCTCCAAATTAAGAAATGAAAACTATTCTAGAAGATAGACTTGAAGGGCTAGTTGACCATTCTCTTATATTTGCATTTTAACCCCTCGAAGGCACCTGAAAATCAGCTCAAAGTTGGTGCTGCGCTTTTACACTTTCTGTGCTTTTAATTGTAAAATTTCACTGTGTAAAATTTCTAGTTTCTAGTCTAACTTGGTCAAAGTCAAGATTATCTATGTAATGGCACACGTTACGAGGATAGGTAGGCATGAATAAATGCATATCATAGGTTTTTTTTTATGTTCATTAGGCCTCATAAAAGAAGAAAACTCCTAATCAAACACTTCATGAGGTGTTTGAGTTGCACGTTCTCACTCTCACCTATTGGTTGAGAGAATCTTGGAGTCAGTTCCTCCACCGAGGAATTTGACTCCTAAGGGTGGGCAAGTGGTCTAGGAGAGTCTATAAGTATCATTTCACTTCAGGAGAAGAGGGTTGAACTTTTTGTGAAGGAGACTTGCATTGTAATCATCTTTCAGCTAATATAGATACAGGGTGCAACTATTTTCAAGGAACTCTAGCCCAGTGAGTTCATGGTGCCTGTACTTCATTATTTTTGTTTTCTCATGGTCTAAAAATCTTTATTTACATTATATCTCTTCTTTCTATGAATTCCTTGTGATAAAATACTGATAATTCTTGTTTTTCAAGCTCTGTTATCTGGTTTTCATAGTTATGTGTTTTGTCTTCCTAAGCTAATGAAATCATGTTTATTTATGCTTGTTAGTTTCTTCTACTCTATATCCTCTATGCTACACTAACAAATACTCAAATTATACCATGGCTTCTGACATCTAGCTCCTTCTTATGTTTGCTTTTATATTCCCACAGCTTAGACCTACTTGTGGCTCCAAACCCTAAGTTTAGCAAATCCTTTAAAAAAACCAATTTTTCACAAACAAACAAACAAATACTCATATCTAGTCTAAATTTCATTTGCTTCAAATTCATATCACTAATAAGAGACTTAGATAGAACCCACTCATGCTCAATAGGGCTAGCTACTAAGTTGAAGTGGTTTGAGGTTACCCTTATCGATTTCCTTTTCATCCTAGGAGATTGTAAGGACTAACAGACGGCGTATCGGTATGTCGTGTTGAGCGAGGAAATGTCCAGGAACTCCATCTTGTCTTGGATGTACCTATGTAGGAATTTGTGGTACTTGAGTACCAAATGTTTCTTAGAATCCTTTATACCCAACTTCGTGCAAACTGTATGAAAAACATTGGTAAACTTCGACACATCTTTATCCCTTCCCTACCGTAGTGTTGTCCACTTTATGTATTTATCCTCACAGCTCTCGACAGGGTAGTACTGCTCCTTTTTGGCATCCCAGAATGAATTCCAAGTGGGTGCAGCTAAAAATAGTGAGGTCATACTTTCATCCTTATGTTCACAGTAGGTTTCCCACCAGTCCTTGACATGGGGGGCGGCTTTGAGAAGAGCAAAATTAATCTTTTCTCGGCTGGAAAAATCATGAACAGAAAAATATCCTTCTAGCAAATTTAACCATTTATCTTCGGTGTATGCATCTATTTGGCCCTCAAATATGGTAATGTCAAAGTTTACTTATACCTTAAAAGGAGTGGAGTCTCTAGAGTGGTTTTTGGATGTGGATGCACTGTTAGTGGGCAATCGTTGAAGGATCTAGGCAAAATTATCCATCATCGCATTCCTTTGTTTGTTGAGGGCCTCCTTAAGCAATATTTTGATAGGATATCCTGCCCCCTCGTCTTTCTTTTCTTCCCCCATATGCGGTCGTCAAAGTTTGTGAGGATGATCTTGCAAAGTTTCAACCAGATCAAGCCCAAACTCCCTATATCCCGACCTTGTTGGGGACATGCAAAGAAAAACAGAGAAAGAGTAGGCCGCTCTGATACCACTGATATGGATTTAAACAAGAATGCAAAAAATTATAGACATAACCATAACTATAAAGATGCAGTAGAAATAACACTTCATTTCATTAATATCAAATACTGAAATATGCTTACAAATAGAATGGAAATAAGACTAGCTCAGGCGATGGTAGCTTATCTCTGAGAAGAGACGTGGAGGCTACATGCCTCTGAACTGTGTTACAATGAGGCTTAAAGGCCTATTTATTAAACAATGGAAAACCCTAAACATCCAAAATACCTAACCCTAGGGGATGAAGCGCCAAATTATGGGCCTCGTTTGGGTAAATTGGTACATCAACCTCCCAGGGTCGTAACTTTGGCATACGATCTTCGTTTGATGTGCAAAATACCTCGTTAGAAATATCCATCTGAGGACTACAACTTTTGAATGACTAACACTAATATATGACCCATGTTGGTCTCAGTTTTCCCAAAAAAACGTCGTTTATGGCCTCAAAACAGCTCTGGAAGTTCAAGGCCCAAAAAACTACCAAAAATAGTAAATTGTGCTACAAATAAGGAAACTAAAAAAATGAAATAAACAATGGTGGGGGTCCATGTGGAATAGGTGGGTGGCCACCAATATACACCTGTGGAATAGGTGGGTGGCCACCAATATCCACCTAGATCATACTCCCACTCAACTACCTATACCACCATTTCCAAACCCACACAAGGAAGTATCTCAACCCACTTACAATGTTTGGATACAACACTTCCAAACAACACCTCTTGATGTGAATGGTAATCACCTTAGATCAAGAAGTATATTGCAACAAAGATATTTTCTTGATGACATTGAAGAACAAAATCCAGAAGAAGAAGATCCAGAGAAGACCAAGGAATCATGGACCACATTTAATGAAAGCATCCATTGGAGCCTAAGAATGAAGAATTTATGTTATAATTATCATTGGATTATTTATGTTTTCAAAAGGCTAATTATAAAAAATAAGAAGATTTGAATGTCATGGTAGAAGAGGACATATAAAGAGATAAAATTGTGCAGTGGACCAGGGGCATCACAACTATATTGAAATATAATTCTATACAATCATTAAGTTGCAGCAACACACTCTTTTTCAACAATTCTTGATCTCATCTCAGTCAAAGCATTTGGTCTCTTACATTTAGGTACATGCCAAATCATCTATTTCGAGCCTACACTTGAGTTTATCTGTCATCTTGATGTGCATGTGGCTCCATTGGAAGTATTCCTACACTTGAAAGAATTTTGTTTTTTCAAGTAGTGTAGCATAGTAGAAAATAAATAAAAAATGGAAAAATAGATAATAATAAAAAAAGGAAAAAGAATAAAATTTTAGGTGAAAACCTCTTTTGAGGCGCTTGAGATTGGCTCACTAATTGAAAACCTTCTTGAGATGGTAAATGGGTTGGAAACAAAAAAGGGAAAAAAAATGAAAATGAAAACAAATATTTTCTCCATGCATCTCTCTAATGAGTGTAGGGGTTCTTCAACCTTTCCAAGCAACAATAACAATTTAGCACCAAAAGAAAAAATTGATCAAAAACCTAATCAATGGAAGTAAAACTTGGGCTTTCTCCACCTTTTCGCAGATGCTCCAACAAGACCAAGGCCTTGTGAATCCAACACCGTCATCCATTTCCAACATCCACCCATAATTTCCAATTCTTTCCCATTCATTTCCCTCGTTGTCCTAAAATACTACAGGAAGATTTTGTTTTGCTACAGGAGGCCAAAATACATAGGGAAAAAATTGTTTTTACCATATCTCAAAACCATGCATCCATTGGACAAGATGTTTCATTGGGAGATGAATATGAATGATGGTAACATTCTCAAGGAATTTCAGCAAATTTCACTTTACACTTTTCGAGAAATTGGCCTCCATCACATACAACCATTTTTTATTTTTTCTTGAGATTCATGCATTTGTTGGCCGATTTGTTTTATGGAGAGATGCATAAGGATGATGGAAACATTATCACCAAATTTAAAGTCAATCTAATATGTTGTTTGAGTTATATGGATAAAACTATTATGCTACAAGAGCATTCCATAATTGCTACAAGAGTGACCATAATTTCTATAGGAGTATGATCGGCATAGAGAGAGGGGTCAGATCCTATGTTTTCCTTGGGGGAATGATGAAATAAGTCTACCAAACCACCATCACCCATATTCCACACCATTTAGCCACTTATCCACTCAAATAACATCTTTTTCCATCGAAAATACCCTTTTTTCACCCCTTCTCCCACAATTTTCACCACAACCAAAGCTTCTAATACTTGTCTATGAGTTTGACATGAATTATCAGAGTTTTTGGATGCATTTTGTGAAGTTTATTGGGATCATAAGGAGGTATATGTGAATCCTACATGAAATAATCAAGTCTTGTAGAAGTCTGCACAAGCCCTCCATAACCACAATCAAAAGCACTTGGAAGCACAAAAATGAAGAATTGACCAACATGAAGCATTGAGGGATCATCTCCTTGATATTGGACAACCACAAAACTTATGCAGGGATACTACAAGGTCATTGATCATCTCCAACAGTAGCATATTGATCCACCATCAACAAGACCTATAGTGACAACTTCGACTAGTCAAGCACATTTCAAGAGAAAAAAAAATTCAGAGCAGTCAATGTGTTAGTGTCGGTCTTAAGCCCTCCATCAGTGATCAGTTGCTCTTTGCATATGCATAGTTAGGTGTCTCATCAGTGTCAATTTTGCATCCCACTAGGCATGCCATAACACTGAAATGGAGGAGCTAGTCTTTTTTCCCTTCTTGGCTTTGCTGGATGAGGTCATACTACAATGTAATTGAGTCATACTTGTCGTTATTTTGTCTTGAGATCCCATGGTCTTAGGTCTAGGGTTTTGAGTCAAAATTATGTCAAGGTCACGAGTCAGGTCAGTGAGTGCCCAGCAAGCCAGAGGGAGGTATGTACACATGTTTCATTGTTATTTTCCTCAGCTACAGATTCTTTTTATGCCTTGGATTTAAAAACTCTGTTCTTAAGTCCAAGGATCATGACAAATTTGTAAAAATAAAGAAATTCTCAGAAAGTTTGCTAAAGTGCCGGCAACAACCCTGGTTCCTTCTCCACAGTTCGTCAGATGGTCAACCTGCAAAAAGAACGAAGTCAAACGCATCAAAAGAGCTCATTTCAGGACAAAATGACTCCAAAACAGTGTGAAAAAGAATGTCAAAGTATAAACATTATAAAGTGGGTTTTTGAGTTTAATATTTTTTAAATGGAAGCATATAAAGGTTAATTCCCTCTTCAAAGACTCTCATTGTGCATTTGTCAACTAAGAATTTACAAGACAAAGGCAAAGGAGACAATTTCGGGCAGCATCCAGCAATTTCAGTGCCTGGGAGTGCGCGCAGACATCTGGGAGAGGTGCGCGGTTACCTGGGCGGTGCGCGGCTCTGAGAGAGCAAAATTTACACAGAAATTTGCATGCGCGCGGTTACCTGGGCAGTACGCGGACATCTGGGAGAGGTGCGTGGACATCTGGGCAGCGCGTGGTTTT
This sequence comes from Pinus taeda, assembly GCA_000404065.3. Classification (NCBI taxonomy): domain Eukaryota; kingdom Viridiplantae; phylum Streptophyta; class Pinopsida; order Pinales; family Pinaceae; genus Pinus; species Pinus taeda. The sequence continues at coordinate 131,437 of APFE031522491.1, read as the reverse complement.
CAGGCCATATAAATTCATTTGATCAGCAAACCTTCTTCAAACTCATCCATATTTGCCGAGGTATGTCTCCCCTACGTGTTTTGTGGTGGTTTGATGATTCAAAGGAGGATTTCAATCATAATCTCATGCAAGAAATCCATGGAGGAATGATTGCTGTTTTGCAAGCTTATGTTTGACAGTTTGTTTGTTTTCAAGGCAGTGTTTCCTTATATCCCCCCTTTTCATTTTCCATTGATATTCACATATGTGTATATGTCATTTTTATTAATCTCATATGCAAATTAGACCTACAAACCCTACCTTTAAAATCCTATCACACCCTAGCTCTTTCTAACTATCCAAATCTTAACTTTTCCCCATGCTACATGATTAAAACCCTAACACTTTGTCACACAGCAAATCATGTATAAAAACACAACAAAATGCAAAAGAAAACATGGTAAAAAACAAAAAACAAAAAGAAAGTGATGACAGGGCATGCACACAAGAGTTGTAAAAAACAGTGAAAATGCCATTTGCATAGCCTTATAAAAAAAATATGAAGAAAAATGTCATCTTACTGTGTATATGTCAGAGGTTGCAAGCTAGTTAAAGTCATGACAAAAATCCATTAAATGCAAAGCTGCATACCTATAAAAAGATCAGTTCTGTTGTGATTAGGGTTTTGCATTAACATGGTATTCTTCCCCATCCTTAAGACTCTGTTTTTCCCTATATATTCCCCATATGAAAACCTATATTCAATTGCATCTCC
>APFE031522491.1:110104-127667 GCA_000404065.3 Pinus taeda | reverse complement strand
CTTTCAATTTTGTTTAAATTTTATGTTTTCCACCGTCTAGAGAGGATTCAAATCCATTGTTTGCCCTCTTTAGCTTTCTCCTTTCCTCCTTGATCATCTTTTTCAAACTAAAGGCATCAGCATAGATTCCTACCTTGCCCCAAGGAATCACCTGCAAAAACTGAGCTCAATCCCTGCACCCTGAATTGCACTCCCTCCAATTGCCACCAAAAAATCCAAAAACTCTAAACCAATCTCCCATATCAGTTTACTAGCCTAAAATCCTTGTTCCTAATTGGTCAACTCATCCTATTGACAAAATCCATTGAGTTTTGACCCGAGAGAGCCTTCTCATACCTCGTAGGGCTAGCTACGAGGTGAAATGGTTTGATGTAGCCTTGAGAGTTTGTCTATCTCAGCCTAGGTGAATTCCAAGCGCTAACACAATGCATGGAGAAACAAGCATAAGAAGATGATACCTCAAGAAGCCAACAAATCAACCAATACCTTTGTTCAAATCAACATGCAACAATCAAAGGATCATCACTAGCAACTTTGAAACCACCAAAGGTAACTTCAACAATCATATCAACAACCTCAATATTACCTGCAAAAATATATCAAGGGTAAGGCCCAGGTATGCAATCCTCAAAACCTCTCCTACATACTTATTTTAGCTCAAAAAAATGTTGTAAGTGTATGAAGGAAATTCTTTATAGCCAAACTTAATAGTAGAGAAGCCTCGACCTTATCTAGCAATTAACTTCACTTTTCCACCAAGACAACCACACATGGGGGAGAGGACAAGACATAAGTGAAGAGGACTCGAGAAAGTGGATGTATTCATTTAGTCATGATCAAGGACAAGGAGTGCAAAGGGGTAGGTGAGGGCCAACTCAGTTAACTCAAATCACTTTGAGTTGATTTTGCATGCAATGAAATAATAATAATAATTTTAAAAAAATCAATAAAAAATAAAAATAAAATATATAAAAGGTGGACCCACCACATTTTGGAATGCAAAGATTAGTTGCTACATGATTCGGGTTGTGTGCTACAAGAAGGAACAAAACTGATACAGGAAGAACATAGTTTCTACAAGAAGGAACATCATTGCTACAATAAGAACAAATTTGCTACAAGAAGCTAATAGAGTGCTATAAGAGGGAAAATTTCACCCATATGGAGGCTCACCACCAGAGAAGTCATATTTAACATGATCAAGACACAAACTGCCCTGTTACAAGAGGAAACAGAAGACCTACAGGAGAAAACATGGGCTACTATAGGAGAAACAAGGGATACTACAGGAGCAACAAGGGATGCTACAGGAAGAGGCAACCACACCAAAAGAAGGGGAAAAAGGTCTCCAAGAACTCCAAAATCCTGATCCACAACCCAATCTAGAATCCTACTACAAATTTGTTGAAGGAGGTAGGATTATACCTGAGAAATTTGTTATACCACTCTTCTTTGAGTTGGAGCAAGAAAGAGGTAGAACACATAGATGGATGAAAATTGAAAAATCCAAAAAGGTAGAAGATGTGGGCCTCATGGAGGAAAAAGTAAATGAAATGAGAAAGGAATTAAATAACTTAAGGTTGAGAGATTCAATCATGAGGGAGAAGTTACAGGTAGAAAACATAAGGCTAAAAGAGCAGTGACAAGAAAAAGAGGTACAATTTGCCACTATGGGCTATCGATGGAAGCCATACAATGCATGCAACCATACAAATCATATTCCACTAAGCTAATGAAGGGAATTGCATGAAAAGACATTTGAGGCATAAAAGAAGAACAATAGGGCAATAAGTTGGATAGATTGCTTAGAGGATGAGCAATAGTTTCAGTAGGGGGTATGATGGGCCTCAAAATAAGACATAAATTAAGTCCCATCTAAAATTTCCTAGGCACATAAAGGCTATATTAAACCTCTCCTTCTACACTTAATAACCTTTTTTTTATCTTTAATATGTTCTTAGGAAGGTTTAGAGATAATTGCTTATTATGTGCCTAATATTATTTATTTTTGTAGAATATTATGAGAATATTGGGCAAATTATGAAGATTTGGAGGAAGTGATAATCTAGGGACTTTCTCCCTACTACAAGATGGACCAAGGTTGGATAATAAATGAACAAGATATTATGAAATTATTGCACGAATTCCGGAGCTCCAGTGGTTGAGAAACTTTAGGAATGTGTTCCATGTCATTTAATGCATATTCCCAGTAATGGGAACCATACCACTATTTGAGGGATGTTGTAGGGGAAAGATTCCTCCTTTCAAGGAGAATGCTTCCGCATAAATTTTTATAAGTAACAATTCGAATTTGCCTCTAGAGGCATGTATTTCTTTGTCTTATTATGGAGAAAACTTGTTATCTAGTAACTTCACTTTCATTTCTAGTAGGGATGTACTTGAATTGATTCAAATAATGAATTTTGGTGCCATTTATAGCTTCTAAATATTGGTTTCCTTCATAGGACTCTGAGTTTCCTTGGGCTTGGCCATCCCAAGATCCTTAGATCCCTGTTGTACAATTTCTTTATTTCCTTTGCTTGTCTTTTTCGCTTGCATCTCTTATTTCTTCTTTTATTATTTATGCCTCTTTTGTTGTAGGTTACATTGGTTTTTTTTTTACAGAGTCACAAGCATGATGCAGCTTCAGAACATCTTTGAAAATTCATATTCATCATTGAGCTACTTGGATTGGTTTACTAGTTCACACAACTAGAATTTCTTGAAATCCCTTGTATCAAAATAGTAGTAATTTCTGATAATTTTGAGAACAAATTAATGAACTTAATTTGAGTTTATTCCACTTGTATTGTGTCACAAAAACATTCAAGTTAATAAAAAAAATTACCCCATAGAATTTTCACTTGATTATATTAGGCATTTGGTAGGTTAGATAGATCACTAGTTCTTGAATTTCCTGTTTTTAAAGCAGTAATTTTCTACTATTTTTTAGCACGTGTTAACAAGGGTATTTTGGAGTGATTACACATGGAATGGAGTCCTATGACATCCTACTTAATAATAATAAAATTATCTTCTTGTTTTAATTTGATTTACTTTGGATTTCGACAAGTTATATTTCTCTTATAGCACTCTTGTAGCACGTGTAAAATTAACAGATCTACTCCAAAAGCTTGATTTTTATCCCTTAGGCTTGAATAAAGACCCCTAGGCTCCAAAACCATGATGGAGTAAGACCAAAAACATATTAATCCTTATCTCTTCTCCATTTCAATTCACCTTCGAAGTTATGATTAGTGGACAGATTCATGACTTGAAAATCATAATGATGATTTTCATGATTACTTTATGAAGCACCGTAAGAACTTTCTTGACAAAATCTATCTTGAATGTAGTGATTGAAGAATTATTTCCTTGTGTTTCATACATATTAATCTATGGTTTCCATTTCCAACATTGTTATTTATATTTCATAGACTAAGCTTCCTTTTGATGTACCATTTTCACTCTACAAATAGGTTAATGTTTACTTTCTTGCAAATAGGATTAACATTTACATTCATGCAAAGTAGAATAGCCTTTCCCTTTTACAAAAGAAACTAGGGTTTACTCTCTGCAAAAGTAATTAGGTTTCATTTCTACAAATAGATCAACATTTCCATTTCTACAATTAGTTTAGGCTTGGATTTCATGGCAATCGCTTCATTGCATAAGATCAACGAAAGAGGGAAACATTGCATGTTGCACATATAGTGTTGACACCTATTAAGTTTGTACGAACCCCAGGTTGATAATTTAAGTTCATAGCCTTGGGATTTGAAACATTCTTGTTTCAATATTGGGCTCATCACCAACATCAATATAGATAAGAGACAACTTTTCCAATTTGCAGTCAATTGTGGTCAACTGCGGTCAAATGTCAAATTTCAACCCTATAGCCCAACCACATGGAGGAATAAGGATGTGTGTTTGAGACCTTCCAACCACACTATTGAGATTGCAATCCTGTAGTAATAGCCAAAATTTGTTTGTGATAAGCTTGTGGTTCTGACCCAAAACCCTAGAACATGTGCGAGCTTCATATCCTGTAATCTCAGACTTGTAAGAACCAAATTTCTCGACCCAATCTCGGACCTGTGTGAACTAATCAATGAATAAAAGAAGAAGAAGATGCTTGGTGATCTCCAAATGAGCTTGAGGTCACTTGTATATATAGGCTTCCCAGGGTGTCCATTTTCCTATTAGAGCTTACCTAATCAAATGTGCACATGCGGGATTTTCTTCAAAAATACACTTTCCCTTATCCAAATTGAGCACTTCAATAGTCAAAATTGGTCCTCTTGAAAAGAGGAATCTAGTCCCATGGTTCAAATTTGTCACTAAGCTTCCAAATTAACATCCCTGAGGGTTATATCAATTGATAGAGTTCCTGTCGCTAAAGCACCTCGCTAATGGGAGGTCACATGGTCAATTCTCCTTAACACCCTAGAGGTTAGGCTCTACTAATAAGCCAACAAAAAGTGATCCCTTCGGGTGGATCCACCTGAATATTTGTTCAAAAATAAAAAACCATTAAGTTATCACATAAATCTATTGTAAAATAGATCTCACTTAAATTATAAGTGATTCAATATAAAGTAAATTTATATGTGTGTGTGTGTTGTCAATTAGGGTTGTCTAGGTGGTTGGGAGGAAGGAATGGAATCCTCCCCACCTGGGTTTAATTCTCCCAAGTGACATGGTGGATGTTGACACTATTGAAAATATATGTATGTTCCCCCCATGGTATATATAACATTGTTCCTATGAAAAGATGTGTGTGTGTGTGTGTGTGCACGTCTATGCTTGTCTTTCTTTTCCTTGTGGTTCATGGACCCGAGGTATTTGTGACCACTGTGTCCATGGAATATTTGTATTAGGAAGATCCACCCAAAGGGATCAATTCCTATTGACCTTGAGAGTGTCAAGAGGATTGAACCCATGACCTCTCAATGACAAAGGTGTTTTAGCGATAGAGACTTGACCAATTGAGCTAACCCTCGGGGATTTTCTATGTGGTTCATGATCCCTAAAGATCGGTGACTGCTACATCCACACAATATTTTCACCATAATTATATACCTAAAAGGATCACTTTTTGTCAGCTTAACTACAAATATTGACCCCAATAGTGTCAAGAGAATTGAACTTGTGACCTTTCAAATTGCACGGATTCTTTAATAACGGAGATTCGGCCAACTGCTAACCTTAAAAGCTATATACATAAATGGAGTATACCCTAAACTACTTCATTTTGGATAATAGCTCATCTTCCTCAGACGTAAGGAAACAGGTTAACAACCCATGACCCAAAGGTATCTCGCCAGAGTGAAAGCCTACCCCATTACAGACCCACTAGTGGGTAATTCCATGTGGTGGGATTTTCCTCGAATAAAAATGATGAGTCAAAATGCATTTGCATATAGCAGTGAGTGATGGTATCCCCATTGTTGGTTTGACAACTGAGTTATGATAGGTTTTCCCACTATATCACAGAAACACACACACACACACACACACACATGTATTGTATGCAACACTAATTTATAAAGTAATTTCATTGTAATAGTTATTCTCACTTAGTTTATAAAAGTGGGTCATTTCATAAGTAACTATTTTGAAAAAGTGATTTTATAGGAAAAGTTAAAAAATTAAGGAAATTTTTTACCTTGGTGACTTCTTATGCATCCATCATCGCATGAACCAACCTCTACATATCATGTCGTACCTTGATTATCATTTATGTCTTTTTTAAAGAGGGCATAACTTTGACATCGAAAGTTCATTTTCAATGCAATTTTTTTGTAAGCTATGTTTTTTTTCAAGAGCTTTTCATTAAAACAAACATTTTCATTTCCAAAGCCCTATTACCTAGATATTTTAATATGGCTATTCCAAGTGATCTTTTTTTAGCAATATAAACTATTTCTCACAGAAATCTCATATGGAGGATTTGTTATGAAGTAAATTATTTTACCAAATTACCTTTTATTTTTCTTTTCTTTTTTAAAATATAAATGAGAATTTCTATCAATTTGCAAGTCTACACTTAGATCACAATAAATAATGATATAGTTGCGTCTTCTATATATATTCTTGAGCCATATTAATCATCAAATCTTTAAGGTATTATAAATATACTATATATTTTAAGAAAAAATTTGGGGTGTTATAGGTATAAATGTTACAAAACTAACCCCCCAAAAGGAAAAATTTACCCATCATAGTTTACTAATTAGTTACAAATATTTGACAACAAAGGCCCTGCTCATGCCCTAAGTAGGCTCATTTAGATCTGGTAATTTGACAACAACAAGAATGATTAAGTTGGTTGTGTTATTCACATTGTTTGTCAATTTGTTGACTTGCACCCTCAAGTCCTCTAGTTGTTGTCGAAGGGCATCCACTTCATCATCCTGCCTACCTTCTTTATCCTCAATTTTCTGAATTTTATCCATAACATAAGAGGTTGTTTCCTTGTGTTCATTATGCTTTAGATTAAGGATAATCATATCCAATTCCAATTGCATAGGTTCTAACCTCTATGACAATTAGGTAAATTATGATTTCCCCTCATACAGTAGTCAAACAAAACAAAAATCCACAAAATAAGCCATACAAGAAGGTCACTACTCAGCTTCAGAGTGAGACTGCAAGAGGGAAACCCCCACCACTAAAAATAATTCAATTTCCCCCACCCTAGAGGTGAGGTTATCTAACTTAATGTGACATTGATTTCCCCACATATTATGTCACCTTTGATCATCACATAGAACTACATAGAAAACCACTGATAACTTTTCCACCCAAAGGCAAGATACCCCCTACCAATCACAATGAAGGCGGGGTCGTAGTCCTTCACAAGAAGAATGACATCTATCACTCTCAAAAATTGACCCCATACACCATAAACACAACATCCATCCACTTATAAGCCAAATGCACAATCACAGAGACCCAAAACTTGACAATCAACAAAAACTTATGCCTCAAATTGAACTCAAAATTCTAGGATAAATGTATGAGCAGAGCCCCATTTCTTTCAAAGGAACTCGTGCCAAAATTCCCAAAAATAATAGAGTTAAAATTCCCTCTTCTCTGACCCCATATTTAGCTATAGATCACAAGGGGCACCCTCGCCCCGATGTCACTATACCAACAAACAATTGAATCTACCCCCACTGAAACAGAGCTAAAATACCAAATTAAAAGGAGCACAAATCAAAAAATGGAAACTTACAACATCCAAGTTTGGTGCTTACTACTTCCTATGCTCTATTTAAATTTATCTAAGCTCATGAGAGGATGGTAGTGAGGCCATGCACATCATATCCATATCGCATGTACTACTACATCTCACAATGTAATGCTTCATTATGGAACCACTCCACTGGCTTGTGTAAGCCTCCATATATTTAATGTTGGATGTGATATAATGGGTAAGAAGGGATATCTCCCTGTGTCTTAAATCCTTCAATGATATGGTGATTACTGTTGATCATGGCTTGTAACGTTGATTTGTTTCTGGCATGTAATCTCCTCCACATGGCATCCATGTTGACCCATGGATCTCCCCCATTTTTTTAAATGTTTTTATTAAAATTGATCTCCCCACTTAGAGAGATAACAAACCCTAAATACTCATCTTGATTACGAGATGCTAGAAGGTCTGTGAATACCATTTATGCTTAACACCCCCAAATTCAATTTGCAACCTTCATTGGCGCAAATGTTTGCTTATTTGTTAAAGTCCCTAAGGATGTGATAATATTCCATTAAGGATTTCTTTCATGATCTCACTGATTATTTTCAGAATGCTTTCTAACATTTTTTTCCTTCGGAGATGAGCCTTGCACTAGATTTTGGATAAGGAATAAGTAGTCTCCCAAAATAGTTAGTGTAGAAATTCCTCGTAGATTCAAACTACAAATTGTAAAATTCTAAAACAATTGACTTGAATCTACTCTACTCATCAGTGGAAACAATAATTGATCGATGAAATCACAAATCAGAACAAGAAAGAATTCAATCACACATAACACAATAATTTTCTGGGGAAATCCACAGCTAAAAACCCTTGTTATTTTTATATTGCGTTAATCAGAAAATTTGAGAATATTACAATGCTTTTCTCAAGCTCGAGCAAACTTTGCACTATCACAATCTATCTCATTGCTTCAAAAACAAGCTTCATCCAAATCTGCTTCCTGCCAAGCTCCTATTTCCTTACGTAGTTTCCTAGGGAATTAGCCCATCTTTAATTGGAAGACTCCTCAACCATAACTACACAATCCATAATAAGTCTTCCTCTAATTGCTTGCACCACCTATACAAGATTATACAACTCATAGTACATTGTCCCTGAACTCCAAACTCAACTGGGTCTTTTTCTGATCTGACATGCATGAGTTAATTATGAGTGAATCTTCATTTTACTAGTTGAGCAGTGTTGGTTGCACCCACTACTGCAGGTTACACCCCACTACTGGATCTCCCACTAATTCCTCCATCAGTTGGAGCTATTTAATTGAATTTAACTCAGTTAAACTGAATTAAATAATTATAACTCAAAATAAATCAACCTGGGCCCCTAAAATTTAGGAACCGCTCTACATGATTGTAGAGAGACTCCAAACTCGAAGTAACTGAGCCAACTAAGTCAAATTAACTTAGTTAATTATAACAATTTGCTACGAGATTTAGAATTAGAATTTAATTTCTAATTTTATTCATGTACATAATTAAATTAGGATTTTATTGTTGCTATTTTCAACACTCCCTCTCAAGAAGAAAGGGATTATCTATTATCCTGATCCTCCCTCTGTTGTTGAGTAATAAAAGTTTCCTTTTTAACTCCTAATTATCTTCACATTAATTATCAATACCAGCAAGTCTTTCTATTTCAAGAGTGTACACAGTATGTGGCAGCTATTTAACTCAGGGAGTAATGCTTCTAAATTGCAGTATAGTTCTTTCAAATACAGGCGTAAATGGATGCAACAAGTAAATTCTAATTGCAATTAAAAGAAAACTCAATCCTCTAATGAAACCAAATCATACATTCATCAAAGTAACAACAATCATTAGTCGAGAATACAGTAGTAATAACTCCTTCCTCTTTTAACTGATTTATTCTCAATCAAACACAATTCTTAATATAAGCAGCAGATGATCTCAATCTGAGAGTTTCGACAACAGTAGTCAATACTCTTTACAGTAGATGATCTCAAAATAGAATGCTTCACTAAATAAATAGATCTGAAATAACAATAAACCGAATCAATGATATTGCTGCAGAATGTATAAACAGAACAATTCATTTGAGATTGGAAAATAGGAAATAGAAAAGCGATACAATTGCAGAAAGTAGAAGTTCAATCAAACCATCACACTGCAAGAATCATAAATGCATGATACAGGAATAGCAAGTGAATCCACCAGGGTCGGGCCCTTAGCCACCAGTGAACACCGTCAGATTACTTTAGTCAATGTGAAGGAACAACAATTGTTTTATATATTAATCATTACATAAGTGTTAGAGTAAGTTTGTGCTCTACTCAATAATGAGATTCAGTGATAAAAGTTACGATTTCTCCATAGTAAGACTCCCTTGGTTATAATCGTTGCCTTTTATAATGGGAAAGAGGTAAAAAGATAAATAGTAAAAGCGAGGAAAGTTACGATTTCTCAATTTTCCAACTTCAGTCATCTTTCCCTTCTCACACTGATCCCTGTGATTCGTTTCGTCCTTACCTGTAACTGTCACCCTCCTTCCTTGGCTTGCTGCTTTTTTCTTGTTCCTTGGTTAGGGAACAATAGTTGTTCCTTTTCGTATTTTTCCTACATAAAGAAGGATAACAATCAGCTAAATTGTAATTACAGATAATTTCCTCATTCTTACCATAATCCTTTGATATATTAACATTTTAGGATATAAAAGGGATATAACTAAAGGAAAATGATGATGAAATAAATAACATATGCATACCTTTTCTATGACTCAACATACTCCATTGCTTACCATTTTTCATGTCCTCATGAAAACCATGTAGTTCGTGTGCAAAGCAGTCAAGGAATAAGCTGGAGAAGGAACGTCGTAAAGTGGTCTAAAACCATGATTTTTGGCCAAGAGCTCAAGGATGGGCCTTGTCTGCCCTTCAGGTAATTCATATATAGCTTTATAACCTTTGGCAAGGTACCAAACAATAGGGCTATGGAACCGACATCCCAACCAATAAGGACCCTCCCTTAAGATGAGGTTGATGTAAGTAACAAAGCGTTCTGTAGCAAGCTTCAAGTTTTTATAATGGAATGGCTCCTTGTTTTGTACATTACTATTAGAAACTGTCCACCTAAACTTGGTTGCAGCCAAGGATCTTTCCTGAATAGAGAGGAAGTATTCTACTCCCTTCTGAACAATCTCTTTGTGAATGGGCCCCAAGATTTTGGTTACTCCTTCCCTCTTCATCAAACTTTTGTGACTGGCCAGCATTTGTAATGGGTGCTCTGGTTCACCTTTGACCCACAGGTCCAGTCCATTTTCCTGCCTCTAGAAAGTGTTATGAGCCCTGAACCATTTCAATTGATTAACAGCGAATGAAATGAAGGCCTGGAACTACACATCCCCCAAAAAAGGACTAGGGCTCTTTTCAATTTCTTCCTCTAATACAAAATTATAAGTAAAACTCACACAGCAATCTCTGAAATTTTATCCCATGACGTTTACAACAGTTTATGAAATCCTCAACTGTTTTCAACTCTATTGGTTTTCCAGATTTGATCTTCAACTGTAAGTATCTTTCCAGCAAGAATAGGGCATAATTATTGGCAAGAGATCTACATGCCAATACGTCAGTGTATAATGAGCAAATAATATCCATTTGACTCATGACCTTCTCCAATATGATCTTCATTTTCTCAATTCTTTCCTCCACCCTTCGGTATTTATCGAAGGTCTCACTTTTTAACGCATTCATATCTCGCAGTTACCTCTGTAATTCCTGGTATCTCTATTGGGGAACAGTTTCTACCTCAATCCATTCTATGGTAAGCTGAGCCTGTGCCAGATTTTCTTGAAGATTTGTTATACTAGGGTCGCTGCTTGTCACAATATCTTTGGCTTGAATATATGTTTGTGTATTCTTGCTATGAGAGTGGATTTTTATTGTTTGCGTGTCCTTATTATGGGATTGAATGTTTATAGTCTGTGTATTTTTATTATGGACAGTCGGTCTTTCTGTCTGGGTGGCTGTGCTGTCGGAGGGTACCGCCTTTGTTTGAACAACTAGGTTATGAAAATGTACACTCTCTGTTTGGGCAACTTCTTCTACAATAGTTGCATGTTGTTCCTTAACAATTTGAGTGAATATGGGCTCACTTTGAGTCCCAGTAACCTTTGTATCATGAAATTCGGTTTGAATGGCTGCGTTCATTGTTTGCGGGGTTATGCCTGAAACTTCCCCCCTTGTTAATGTCCTTATCTTTTGCCTGAGTCTTTTTACTAATTTTTGTAGCCTCTGTTGTTCCTTTCTAAGCCTTTTAATTTTTCTTTTCTATTTTTCAGAAGGAAAAATTGTTCCACTAATCGTTTCCTCTCTTAGCGAGCTTGGTTTCTCATTTAGGCTTTGTTCTACAAGAGTTGTGTCCTTACCCTAACTTGTTCCTATTTCTCCTGTTTGGCCCATATACTCTGTATTTAAACCGACCCGACTGGGTTCTCCTGGAGGTGTATTACTAGTTTGTTCTGCCTCTTCCTGAGTGACTTTTGCCCGTGTTTCTTCTTCACCCATCACATTTTCTGATATGCTCCTATTTTGTGTAGAGTTTTCTTCTAATTGTGTTGCTTCAACATTAAAGTTGAGTGGGCTTTCAGACTGTATAAATTCATTCATATTGGCCAAAATCTAGGCTAATTCAATATCATGTAATAAGTCTCGTAGGGGACTTGCGTTGGGTGTTAAGGGGAGTTCTGTTTCATTTCTCTTCTCTTCACTAGAGTGCTCTGTTTCCTCCTCATGTTCTGACTCCCGGTCATCCCGTCCTTCCAATTGTAAATATTTCTTATTTTCTGGACTAGATAGTTCTATGGGTTGGCTGTTGCTACCTTGGGGATTTTCAGCTGTTCCCAAGCTTGTCTTTAATCTGGCAGAGTGTCTACATTTTAGTGGAATGTTTGTTGTGCTGGTAGTCCTCTTCCTTTTTGGAACAGGATTAGGAGCAGGTAAAGCTAACCCCCCTTCTATGGTAAATACTAATTCTTCCCAACTTGTTTGCTGTTGGGCAAGGTTGTAGCTTACTATCAGCCTAATTAAGCAATGTTGACTCACGATAGTCTCTATATGCCAGGATTTTTTTATGCTTCGAGTAGTGTCATGCAATAAGAAATTCAAATATGCAGGCAAGTTTACAGAAAATTTTTGTTTCAGAACTGCTAATAATTTAAGGTGACGTGGACTTACCACATATTTTCTTCCATCACATGTGATATATCTCTGAACGACTCTGGCCAGTTCTCTCCATGGTTCTCCAAGGGATGAAGGTTGAACTCCTTTGCCTTTGACAATTAGGTCTTGTCCCTCATCCCGAAAGACTGCAATAGCGTCTTGCAACCTCAATTTTTTATGAGTCCATATGGATTTGACTACTGGTAGTTTGGACACTTCAGCTATTACTGCATTTGTCACTGTAATTTTCCTTCCTCTTATTGTAGAATGTTCATTCTATAAATTCTATAAGAATTCAATAGCAATGGCGTCATTGGGTTGCTGCAGTCATGTGAAGTATGCAACCCATCCGGCTTGGACTAGAATTTCTCTGGCAGCATCAGAAACAGTTAGTACCAGTGGCTCCCTGCGTACTGTTCTTCCTCCCAGTTTGCCTAATTCTGCACACTGTTAGCTTAACACAGGTAACACAACAATAGATAGAGCCAGCGATGGAACAACAAGTTGTTAAAACTTAATATCGGATAATACTTTTTTCAGCATAGATACCTTTAAAGACTTGCTATTATGGAATGTCATATAGTCCGGTATAACCAAGTAAAGGACTAACACGCATGCATAAGTTCTTTGGGAGTCACCATCGCCCCCCTTAAAATGATAGGTTGCCTTCGACCGGTTAAATGAAGAAATGACGTACTAGTGGAAACGTACAAAAGTGATAAAAATGGTAAGATATACATATTTATGATAGGATCACAAAAAATATCGGGGTGCTGAAATCGATGCATAGAACGAAAATTATGAATAAATGTGGAGATGTCATGGAGTGATTCGAAAAGGGAGAAAGGACATCTGACGTGGGCAAGATGCTTTGCGGTCATTATTCCACTTAAACCACTATGATTGACTTTTTAAAAGATATCTCATGCATAAAGGTTTAAAAAATAAATTAGGAACATAATCTCTTTGTAATAAAGATAAAGAATAAGTAAAGGGAGTTATAATCACTATTGATGTTGAAAATATGACTCCAATACCATCAATAGAGCTTTTGTTGCCCACAAGTGTTTATAACCTTGACAGAGTTGGTTTTTCACCCTTGGAACCATGATCATTTATGTATAATTAGGAAAGTGCCTTATGATGTCAGAATGAAGGCCATTGTGCTAGCTTGGTGACCAGATGATTCACAATGCCATTCACTCGGGAGGAGCGAAAAGTGGGCAGGTCGGCTCGTGATAAGACCTCCTATTCCAAGGACTTTATTTTTCTGATGCATCCATTGAATCATATCCCTAGTGTGGTGGCCATAGTGGGAATGCCACTTCACCACTCCTTTATGATCACGATAGGCTGGCTCAAGATGAGACCCCCTATCCTCCATTTGACAAATCATAGCATTGTTAGTAAACATATGTATATTTGTTTATTTCCTTTCCCTTTTTTTCTTAGATAACACTTCCTATTTATATATAGAGGGTGGCTCAACACTCCTTAAGAGTAGGGATGGTGGAAGAAGTTTGAACATACCAATAGAAAAAAAAATATGCCCTTACTCTTATTCAATGATAATGAGCAGAGAGAATTATAGGGGTTAGGAAAGAACTAGCATGGTACAAATAATCAATCAATTTGATTTATAGTGAATATAAGGACAACAAAGTGATATAGAAGGTTGTGCCCTTCCATTTTTAATCAATACAAAGAAATCTCATTAAAGATGATAATATTCGATTTGCTTGTTCCAGTAACCTTCAAATTTTTTATCCTTACATATATGTTTGTATTCTTGCCCTTTAGAGGATCATTGAGAGTGAAATAATATTCACAAGGTGCTTATTTTCTAAAGAAAACCTCTCACAAAGAGTGTTGTTCCTTGTAGGGAACAACAAGAAAAAAACACAAAAAGGTGTTGTTCCTTTAAAGGGAACATCAGTTGTTCCTTAGGAGGAACAACAAAAATAAACAAAACTGCATACCGAAACTATTGTTCCTTAGAAGGAACGACAGTTGTTCCTTATAAGGAACAGTGAAAAGAAAGAAAAAAAATTGGACACGAAATTGCTATTCCTTAAAGGGAACAACAATTGTTCCTTAGATGGAACAGCGAAAAAACAAATGCAAATGAAACTGTTGTTCCTTAGAGGGAACAACATTAAACAAACTCAAACAAAACTGTTGTTCCTTAGAGGGAACAACAATTGTTCCTTAAAGGGAACAACAACTGTTCCTTAAAGGGAACAACAAAAAGAAGATACAAACAAAACTATTATTCCTTAGAGGGAACGGTAGCTGTTCCTCAAAGGGAACAAAAATTGTTCCTTAAAGGGAACAACAAAAAGAAAATACACACGAAACTGTTATTCCTTAGAGGGAATGGATGTTGTTCCTTTCCTTAGAGGGAACAACAACTATTCCTTAAAGGGAACAACAAAAAGAAAATACACACGAAACTGTTGTTCCTTAGAGGGAACGGTTGTTGTTCCTTAGAGGGAATAGTTGTTGTTCCTTAGAGGGAACATTAACTATTCCTTAAAGAGAACAACAAAAATAAAATACACACGAAATTGTTGTTCCTTAGAGGGAACAACAACTGTTCCTTAGAGGGAACAACAACTATTCCTTAAAGGGAACAACAAAATGCAAATGCATACGACATTGTTGTTCCTTAGAGGGAACGGATGTTGTTCCTTAGAGGGAAGAGAAATTATTCCTTAAAGGGAACATCAAAAAGCAAATGCATACGACACTATTGTTCCTTAAAGGGAACGGCTACTGTTCCTTAGAGGGAACATTGAGTGTTCCTTAAAGGGAATAGCAAAAAGCAAATGCAGACGAAAATGTTGTTCCTTAGAGGGAACGGTTGTTGTTCCTTAGAGGGAACAACAATTGTTCCTTAAATGGAACAGTACGAAATCGAATATACAGGGAACTGTTGTTCCTTAGATGGAATGTTGGGTTGTGTTATATTCTTTCCACGATTAGCCCACATAGTTAGCCGGGGGTTAGAGTGGGGGAGGTCACAGGGGGTTTGAGGTATACCCGTAACCCCACTTTATGGGGTTTGGGGAAGCACCCCAGAAAATTTTGGTTTTGGACCCTATGTTAGGTTGGGCGGATCCACCTATGGTTTTGTGCATGATTTTCGCACATGTTTTTTGAATGCGATGGTTTTTTGGTTCGTGGTATTGGATGCTTTGGCATGTATAAATATGTATTGTAACATTGAAATGAACATAATGAAAAATCAAGCTGGTAGTCCCGATTTTGGGATCCAAGGGGAAATCTTTGTGTATATTTGTTTTATGTGTTATGCTCTTGCATTGTTTATTTTCTGTGTTTTAGAATTCATATGCAAGTAATTTATGTACGAGGTTAAAACCTACATTTTGTATCAGAGCTGTTTTGGCTTCAAGGGGATGCCTTTATTGCTGAGGGGTTTCACTCGAGCCTGTGGTAGACCCTGTTCAGTGGGAGATTTGCGAGATCGATTCTGGTGGTAAAAGAATATGGTGAGCAGTGGAAAGATAGAGATCAAGAAATTTAATGGTCAGATTTTTGGGTTGTGGAAACTCAAGATGGAGGATCTGTTGGTGAAAAAAGATCATTGGATCGCGGTAGATCCATGTACCAAACCAACAGGAGTGTCCAATGAAGAATGGAAGAAGTTGGATCAGAAGGAAAAAAACACAATACGATTGTGTGTCTCAGATTCAGTATTGTTGAATGTATCATGGGAAGCTACGGCGAAGGCTTTGTGGGACAATTTAGGGACTTTGTACCAATCTAAGTCTTTGGTGAATAAACTGTTCTTGTGGAAAAAGTTGTATAACCTGAGGATGAAAAATGGAGACTCGGTGACAGAGCATCTGAACGCATTTAATACAGTGGTAAGTCATCTAGCATCTGTTGATATTAAAATTTCAAATGAAAATAAGTGCATTAGTTTGTTGTGTTCTCTACCAGATTCGTGGGATAGTCTGGTTATTTCAATAGGTAGCAATGCAACTACCTTGCAGTTTGATGAAATAATCTCAGCCTTACGGACATAGGAGATGAGACGGAAAAATATGGAGAGCCATAATGGTGTTGCCTTGTCTGTATGAGGACGGTCCCAGAATAGAAACAAAAATAAGTCATCGAGTGGGACATCTAAATCTAGAGGGAGATCTAAATCTCTAGGAAAACCTGTAAAGGTGGTGTGCTGGAAATGTGAAAAAGAAGGGCACTTCAAAAGGGAGTGTAAATCTAAAGCTCTTGATAAAGGAAAGGGATCTGATGATTCTCCTTCTGCAGAGGCGAAAACCACCTCAGATGAAGGTGGGGATGTGTACTTGGCTTCCTCAAGTACACATGTAGATCATGACACATGGTTGATTGACTCAGGTGCATCCTTTCACTTCACACCCCATAGAGAGTGGTTCTGCGAGTATGAGAAATACGATGGTGGTGATGTCTTCTGAGGGGATGATAGGAAGGCTAGAATCATTGATCACGGAAAAGTAAAGTTGAAGCTACAAGGTGGAAGGGTTAGAACACTTCTAGGTGTTCTGCGTATTTCTGCATTGGCCAGAAATTTGATTTATGTAAGCAAGTTGGATGATGCAGGTGTAAAAATAATGTTCGAGAAGGATACTTGCAAGATGGTTCGGGGAGCACTGGTATTGATGCATGGAGTTTGGATTGGAAATCTATACAAGCTGCAAGGTAGCACTATTATTGATGGGTGCAACAGTTATGTGGTTCCTGAAAGTGGAGCTCTAAATCTAGTGGTCTCTGGAGAGAAGACCATGTTGTGGCTTCAAAGGCTTGAACATATTGGAGAGAAGGGCCTTCAAATACTTCATGGTAAAGGTATGGTAGAAGGTATGAGTAATAGCTCTTTGGATTTCTATTTCTGTGAAACTTGTGTATATGGGAAGCAGAAGCGGGTGAGTTTCCCCTATGATAGTAAGAGGGCAAAACAGATATTAGAGTTTGCGCACAGCGATGTGTTTGGACCTATGAAGGTTCCATCACTTGGTAAGTCTGTGTACTATGTATCATTTATAGATGACTTCTCAAGGAATACATGGATATATTTCCTTAAGAAGAAATATGAAGTCTTTGACAGGTTTAAA
>APFE031522491.1:92336-109018 GCA_000404065.3 Pinus taeda | reverse complement strand
AAACTATATTTTGGGCATGGAAATTAAAAGAGATCGGGAAAAGAGGAAGCTCTGGTTAAACCAGAGGAAGTATGTCGAGACAATACTGTAGAGGTTTAATATGCAGGATAGTAAACTGGGGAAGGTTCCTATTCCTGTAGGTGTGAGGTTATCTGCTAGACTGTGTCCCAAGACACAAGAAGAGGAAGAGGACATGTCCCGTGTTCCATATGTAAGTGCAGTCGGTAGCCTGATGTATGCAATGGTCTACAGTAGACCAGACATTTCACATGCAGTGGGAGTATTGAGCAAGTTTATGTCAAAACTAGGGAAGGAGCACTAGACAGTAGTGGAGCGGGTTTTCAAGTATTTACGTGGCACTAGTGATTATGATTTGTGCTACCAAGGAAGATTAGGATTAGATAGAATGTTGGATATTCATGGCTTTGTTGATGCATATTGGGCTAGAGATCTGGATCATAGAAAATCTACAAGTGGGTATGTTTTTAACCTATTTGGAGGTGCAGTCAGTTGGATGAGTAAGAAAAAATTTGTAGTGGCACTATCAACTACAGAGGCGGAATACATGGCAGCCACTCATCCAAGCAGGGAAGCAGTTTGGTTGCAGAGGTTGTGTTCAAGTATCGTGTCAGTACAGGGAGCTATAAGGATAGACTGTGACAGCCAAAGTGCAACTTTCTTGGCAAAGAACCCCACATATCATTCATGGTAAATGTGGACACTTTGAAGAATAATGCAGATGCATTGACAAAATATATGAGCTCTGAGAAGTTATCTTGGTGTAGACAGACAATGGGCATTTCAGGGCTGGATAAATGACTAAGCTCTCTTGTGGCCCCCTATGGAAAGAAAACAACAATTTGGAGAATGTTGGGTTGTGTTATATTCTTTCCACAACTAGCCCACATAGTTAATTGGGGGTTAGAGGGGGGCAGGTCACAGGGGGTTTTAGGTGTACCTGTAACCCCACTTTATGGGGTCTGGGGCAGTGCCGCGGAAAATTTTGATTTTGGACCCTATGTTAGGTTGGGCGAACCCACCTATGGTTTTGTGCATGATTTTCGCACATGTTTTTTGGACGTGATGGTTTTCGTTCCATGGTTTTGGACGCGATGGTTTTTCAGTCGTTGGTATTGGATGCTTCAGCATGTATAAATACGTATTGTAACATTGAAAGGAACATAATGAAAAATCAAGCTGGTAGTCCTAGTTTTGGGATCCAGGGGAAAATCTCTGTGTATATATGTTTTATGTGTTATGCTCTCGCATTGTTTATTTTCTGTGTTTTAGAATTCGTATGTAAGTAATTTCTATACGGGGTTAAAACCTACATGGAACACCAGTTTTTCCTTAGAGGGAACAACAATTATTCCTTAAATGGAACAACAAAACCAAGTACACACGGAACTGTTGTTCCTTAAAGGGAACGGTAGCTATTCCTTAGAGGGAACAACAACTATTCCTTAAAGGGAATAGCACAAAAATCGAATAGACAGGAGATTGTTGTTCCTTAAATGGAACAACAGTTCTTCCTTAGGGGAAACAACAGTTGTTCCTTAAGTGGAACAGCAAAAGCAAGTACACACGGTACTGATGTTCCTTAAAGGGAAAGGCAGTTGTTCCTTAGAGGGAATAGTTGATGTTCCTTAAAGGGAACAGCACGAAAATCAAATATACAGGAGACTGTTGTTCCTTAAATAGAACGACAGTTGTTCCTTAGAGGGACAACAACTGTTCCTTAAATGGAATAGCACGAAAATCAAATATGCAGGAAATTGTTGTTCCTTATAGGGAACAAAAACTGTTCCTTAGAGGGAACAACAACTATTCCTTAAAGGGAACAGCATGAAAATATGTACACAAAATTGTTGTTCCTTAGAGGGAACGATAGTTGTTCTCTGGAGGGAACAACAATTGTTCCTCAGAGGGAACAGCAAAAAAAACTAAAAAAATTATTTACAAGAAAATTCAATCAAAATAGAAAAAATTTATATACAAATTTGAAAAACAAATGAATTATTCACTGGGTCAATGCTAAGGATGGATTGCCCTCCTCAGCGAGAATTTGTATGGTGGAGTCTTCCCATAACTTTTGGCAAAAGGACTCCCTCGTAAGCAGTTTGTGGTAAAGTCATACTAGATGTCCATTCACTTTAAATGAGTAGCCAGACCCGTTAATGGTGGCTAATGTGATGGTGCCATTATCATGCACCTTTTGTATCTCATAAGGTCCTAACCATCTAGTTTGGAGTTTTCTAGGGAAATCCTGGAACCTAGAATCCTACAGGAGTGCCCAAGCTCCTTCATCGAAGATATTTTTAATAAGGGGATCATGCCATTTCTCTCTTTGTTGTTGTATCAATGCAGTGTGGTAAATAGCTGATAGCCGAATTTTATCCAATTCATTGATTTGATGTAGCCTATTAATCTGTGCCTCGTTTAAGTCCAAGCCCACCTCATGAGCTATCCTCAATGTTTGGATTTCAAATTCAATTGGAAAGATAGGTTCTTTACCAAACACTAATTGGTATGGAGAATATCCCGTGGCATTTCTCCATGTCATACAGTATTCCCACATGGCTTCTAGAAATCGGGTAGCCCAGTCACATTTATGGGATGCAACTGTCTTTGTGAGTATTGCCTCAATCACTTTATTGTTGCTTTCTACCTCGCCATTTGCCTGTGGGTGGTATGGAGTCAGGATTCTGTGCATGATATGGTAATTCTTTAATGTTGCAGCGATCTTATGGCCTATGAATTGTGGCCCTCCATCCGTAATTACCTCTCTAGGCAAGCCATATCACATGAATAGTTGGAAAATAAAGTGGATTACCGAATCCTCTGTTGCCCTTGGTAGTGCCTCTGCCTCCACCCATTTAGTCACATACTCTATTGCAACTAATATATATGTCTTTTGATTAGAGGATGGGTTTATTGGATAGATGAAGTCTAACGCCCATCACTTAAAAGGTTCAATGACTATCAACGGGTGTAGGGGCATCTCATCAGACTGCCCGGGGTGTCCCATTCTTTGGAAATAGTCACATGCCTAGACAAACTTCTTGGCATCTTTAAAAATGGTGGGCCAATAATAGCCCATCTATAAAACTTTGTGACCAGTCCTGCGATCTGCAAAATGTCCGTCGCACGGCCCATTATGACATGCTTTTAGAATGTCGAAAACTTCATCTTCCCTAACGCATCTTCTAATTTGCACATCAACTTCTATATAAAATAAATAGCCCCCGATCCAAGAGAATTGTGTGTTGTGCTGCACTATTTGTTTTCTTTCATTAGGCGTCAGGTGCTTGGGTAATTTGCCCACTACCAAATAATTTGCGACCTCCACGTACCACGGTGTTTTCATTGTTATAGCAAATAAATGTTCATCTGGAAACTGGCCTTCTACTGCTACCGAGTCATCTGTCTTTGGCATTCGTGAAAGGAAGTCTGCTACTGGATTATTATTTTCCCTGGTCGATCTTTAATTGTTATATCAAATTCCTGCAAAAGAATCAACCATCTTGTACTCTTCCATTTGTAACAGGTTTATTGGCTAGATATTTAATAGCAGAGTGATTAGTGTATAAAACCACAGGATATCCTGTTATATAATATCTAAATTTATTGATAGCATAGATTACAGCCAAAATTTCTTTTTCAGTAACAATATAATTAAATTCAGCAGGAGATAGATTTTTGCTAATATAGTATATTGCATATGGCTTTTTATCTTTTTCCTAGCCGAGATCTTCTCCAATGGTTGTGTCTGAAGCGTCGGATGAAATCTGGAATGGAAAATCCCAGTTTGGGCCCCTTAATACTGGGGCTGTTGATACAAGTCGTTTTAAATCTTCAAAAGCACTGTCACATTTATCTATCCAAACAAAATCAATATTTCCCATTAGTGCATATAACGGTGCAGCAATTTGAGAAAAAATCTTTATAAACCTTCTATAATAACCAGAAAATCCCAAAAAATTGTGTACCTCTATTTCTGTGGAAGAGGTAAGTATTAAAAGAATTATCTGAATTTTTGTTGGATCTACCTGGATTCCAGCAGCTGAGATATAGTGACCCAAGGTGAGGCCCTCGGTCATCATCATGTGGCATTTTTCATTGCTTAAACAGAGTCTGGTGGCAATGCATCTATGCAGAACTTTCTCTAATGTTTGTAATGCTAGCTCAAAGTCATCTCCGTAAGGTGTAAAGTCATCCATGTACACCTTGAGCCCTTCATTTATCAGATCTAAAAAAATGCCGAGTATAGCCCTCTGAAATGTGGCAAGTGCATTGCACAGCCCAAAAGGTAGGACCCTATAAGCAAATGTTCCCCAAGGGCAGGTAAAGATAGCCTTATCCTGATCTTCAGGGGCAATCTGAATTTGATTGTATCCGCTGAAGGCATTTAGGAAAGAAAATAATGTTTTCCTGCCAATGTGTCCAAGACCTGGTCAATGAATGGAAGGCGAAAATGGTCTTTTTGGGTTGCTTTATTAAGCTCTCTATAGTCAACACATATACGTCACTTTCCATTCTTTTTTGGCACCACTACTAATGGAGAGACCCATTTTCTATCAAATATTGGGTAGATAAAGTTTACATCTAGCAATTTTTGTAGTTCATCTTTAACAATATCTTTAAGATGAGGATTTAACCTCCGTTGAGGTTGTCGAATGGGCATGGTATCCTTCTCTATATAAATGTGGTGCATGCATAATTGGGGATCAATCCCTTTCATGGCCAGGTAATCCCATGCAAAGGCCTCTTTATATTTTCTCAAAAGTTGAACAAGCTTCTACTCTTGGTCAACAGTCAGGTTTTTGTTAATAATCAAATTTTTTCTTGGCTCAATTTCTATGGTTTTGCTGTTATAAACAAAGGTGGTTGGTATTGATTGATCGTTAATATATTTTAGGGGATCTTCTTCTATTTCATTATCAAATTTTGCTTCGATCATGTGACATTTTAGATGGGATCCAGCATCTGGTTGGTTAATGTAGGTGTTAATGATGTCACCTTTTGTTTGATCCTTAAATTTGAGAGCATCTTCTATGGTTAGCGGTGATCTAATGTTTTCAGTTAGATATGATACAGGTTGTTTTCTAGTTTTGATTATTGTTAAACTTGGCTGACCTAGAGGATATAAGGCTAAATTCTTTACATTACTTCATCTTGTTATAGTCATGTTGCCTGTTCGACAGCTTATGTAAGCATCTGTAGTTGCTAGCCAAGGTCTACCTAGAATTAAAGGATGTCCATCGAGTCGGTTTCTAGGATTGATGATCAAAAAGTCTGCAGGGTATTCTCAAGAGTCTATAGACACCATTACATCCTGTAATGTGCCTTCTGGTTTAACTACCGATCGGTCAGCCAATTCCAACAAGGTTGTGGTTGGGTCCAAGGATGTAATGCCAAGCTTTTGACAAGTTGTGGTTGTAAGAATTTTTATTGTTGCTCCTAAATTGACTAAGGCATTGGGGAAGGAGCATCCATTTATTTGCACCGTGGCTATTGGATTTCCTGGGTCCTCATATTTTACAGGTGTTTCTCTTCCTGATAATAAATCAGATAAGGTACGAACTACATGGACAGTTGGAATTGTTTTTATTTTCCTCTTTGGCTTTTTCATACATAATTCCTTAATAGTTTTTTCATAAATTGGGATGTCTTGAATAGCATGGAGGTATGACATTTTTATACACAAACTTTTCAATTCTCCTAGAAGATCAAAATCAGGATGTTCAATTGGGCGAGGTATGATTAATCTTTCTGGGAATGGTGGAGAAGAGGTGATTGCTTGATCATGATTTTTCTGTCTAGCCATGTTCTCTTCTTGTGGCACTTGTTCTACAGGTAACAGATCTTCAATTTGTACATTTTTATCCCCTTTTGTTTATATTATCCACCCAAATCTTAATTGAAGGTCATTTCACTCCCTTAACTCAATTTTTGGCTCTAGTCCTTCAATAATTTGCACAGATGAACAGGTTTGTTGTTGGGGTTCGGGTTGGATTGGGTTGGGAGCTGTGGTCGTGGGTTGGTCTGAGGGTTTTGTTGCAATGTGTAGGGTGATGCCAGTGTGGGTTGAGGTAGGGGGATTGTTCCTGCTTGCTGACTTGTAGGTATCTTCTAGATTGACTGCCAGTTCTAGTTTTGTGAAGTTGAGGGTGGCCATTGGGAGTGATATGCATTATTTTTCCAAAACAGTGGGAAGTAAGAGGAGTTTGGCCAATTGTTATTTTATTTGATTGGTTGGGCTAGGGTGGCATAGGGGATGGTTGTTGTGACCAATTGGAAAAAGGTGGCTGACTCTGCCACATGGCTCTCGGGTACTGTTGCGAATGATATTGTGGCTTTTGAAAGAAAGAAGATGGATCAGTTGGTGTACCTATTTGTCGTGGTTTCCATTGGCGAAGCTGATTTAACAGGTTGACTGGTTATGTTTCTTCTTCTGCCTCCTTTTAGACTGATTTTAGCCTTGGGAGTGATGGGCAACTTTCTGTAGCGTGATATTTTGTACATATGGCGTAGGTTTGCACCATATCCAGTGGGCACTCTTTGTGACTATGCTTCTTTCTGCATCTAGGACAGAATATCACCAAGTTTTGTTCTGCTTCCACTTACTTTATTTGGCTTGCATAATGTCCAATTGTGTTTTCAGAGTTCCCAAAATATCTGTTTTGAAATCCTCTAATAGGTTGCCAATTTTTGCACGAGTTATACCTCCACTAGATATTTTGTTGTCCCTCATGGTCATGTCTCATTCCGCTAGCTTCAATCTCGTGTTGCCTCTTGAACACCTGATACACAAATTAATGATGTCAACATAATTCTCCCGATATATATCACCTTTACTCATAAAATTTAATGTTTCTATCCATTGTTGTTTCATCCCTTTAATTAGTGTAGTTTTCAGCACATTATCAGGTAAAGGCAAAGTTACATAGGGAGACCACTGAAGGTTATATTGAAATCGTTCCACATATTCTTCTAATGCTTTAGTTGGTCTTGCTACCATCTAGAATATTTCATCTTTCAATTCCCTAGATCTGCAGTAGTCCTGATACTTTTTTAGGAAAGCAGTTTTTATTTGTTCCCAATCGTTTATTGTGCCTCCACCTAATCCCATAAACCATTGCAAGGCTTCTCCTTTCAATGTAGAGGGAAATATATTTAGTTTTTTGGGGTCGGTGATATAATCATACCCCTGACATAATATGTCAAACTCAAATAGGAATGCATTTGGATCCTCTGATGTCAGCCCATGAAAGATAGGAATATTTTGGAGAGGGATGGATTTCATAGATGCGTTGACCGTTGTGTCAACGATGGGATACTGCAATGTGGAGGTCTGAGGTGTTTGTGGGTTGTTGGCCATTTGATCAAATATGTGCCAATACCCTTCAGGGATCTCTAGAGAGTTATTCCTAGGATGACTAGAAGGGATGGGAATGAGCTTAACATCACTCCCCTGGTCTGGGATAATGAGTGTTCCTTGCTAAACTACTACCTAGGGGGATCTTGGCTCCTATGTTTCCCTTGCTTCTTCTTGAATGAACATAACAACACTCCCTCTATCTAGGATGTTGAGTGTTCTTGGTTGAATTATTACCTGAGGGGATCTTGGCTCCTCTGTTTCTCCTCCTCCTTCACGAAGGTTACTAGAATTCCCTTCTTGTAAAGAAATTGGGTGAGAATTTTCAATTTCTTGAAAATTCTGCTCAGTCTCTTCTGTTTTGTTGTGGACCTCAACGAAGGCTACATATGGTGAGTGTGTGGCCCAAAGGGAGCCAGTAGGTTGTCTGGAAGCAACTTTTCTAGGACCTACTGATGGCTAAGATTCGTCTTTATTTATGATGTCGTCTATGAAATTTGATCGTCCAGGGGTCACTGGTCCCTTAGCTTTGTCGGGTTTGGGTAGTGGATTTGGATTATTTTCAGGTTTTTTCTTCTTAGTCATACACACAATTCAAATATTTACCTCTACCCTAAGTTCTTAAAAATTCTACTGGAAAGTGGGTGGGGGAGTAGGCATTTATGTGCTCCGTACACAGGTTCTTACCTTTCATTTTTAATACCCAATTCTCTCCCAATAGACAAGCAGCAAATACCTATTTCATATTTCTGTAATTGTGTTGAAAAGTGGGTGGGGGAGTAGGCACTTTACTTGCTCATTACGTAGGTTCTTAACTTACATTTTAAAAACCCATTTCTTCTTCAACAACAATCATCAGATGTACACTACTCCTCAGAAATGGCTACACTCTCCCCGGCAATGGTGCCAAAATGTTGAGTGATAAAAGGTGCCATTTCAAGTCTTAATTATCTTCACATTAATTATCAATCTAGGCAAGTCTTTCTATTTCAAGAGTGTACACAGTATGTGGTGGCTATTTAACTCGGGAAGTAATGCTTCTAAATTGCAGTATAGTTCTTTCAAATACAAGAGTAAATGGATGCATCAAGTAAATTCTAATTGCAATTAAAAGAAAACTCAATCCTCAAATGAAACCAAATCAGACATTCATCAAAGTAACAACAATCATCATTCGAGAATACAGTAGTAATAACTCATTCCTCTTTTAATTGATCTATTCTCAATCAAACACAATTCTTAATATAAGCATCAGATGATCTCAATCTGAGAGCTTCGACAGCAATAGTCAATACTCTTTATAGTAGATGATCTCAAAACAGAACGCTTAACTAAATAACTAGATCTGAAATCATAATAAATTGAATCAACGATATTACTGCAGAATTTATAAACAGAACAATTCCATTGAGATTGGAAAATAGGAAATAGCAAAGCGATACAACTGCAGAAAGTAGAAGTTCAATCAAACCATCACACTACAAGAATCATAAATGCATGATACAGGAACAACAAGTGAGTCCACCAGGGTCGGGCCCTTAGCCACTAGTGAACACTGTCGGATTACTTAAGTCAATGTGAAGGAACAACAACTGTTTTATATATTAATGATTGCATCAACGTTATAGTAAGTTCATGCTTTGCTCAACAGCGAGAGTCAGTGATAAAAGTTACAATTTCTCCATAGTAGTCCTCCCCTGGTTACAACCGTTGCCTTTTATAATGGGAAAGAGGTCAAAATATAAATAGTAAAAGTGATCCCTCAGGATCTCTTGATCCTGAGGGATTTGTGCAATTTTCCAACTTCAGTCATCTTTCCCTTCTCGCACTGATCCTTGTGATTCATTTCGTCCTTATCTGTAACTGTCGCCCTCCTTCCTTCGCTTGCAGCTTTTTCGTTGTTCCTTGGTTAGGGAACAACAATTGTCCCTTTTCATATTTTTCCTACATAAAGAAGGATAACAATCAACTAAATTGTAATTACAGATAATTTCCTCATTCTTACCAATCCTTTGATATATTTACATTTTATGATATAAAAGGGATATAACTAAAGGAAAAGGATGATGAAATAAATAACATATGCATACCTTTTCCATGGCTCAACATTTGTGAAACAAGAATTTTCATTTTGACAATCCCTTTGTCAAAATTTGTGCATCATGCTCCTCTATAGGAATGTATTCCAGCAACATGATTCTCCTTTACACACAATCTCGTAGATTGTGATACCGGATGTCTATATGATTGGAAAGATCATGAAAAATTGAATTGTCAAAGAGTTTGATACAACTTTTATTATCGCAGTAAATCATTGTACGATCCATCTGCTGACCAAATAACCCAAAAAGGATCTTCCTCATCCATATACCCTCTCAAGTTGCTTGACTAGTATCAATGTACTCTGCTTCTATTGAACTGGGTGCAACTGATTTCTCCTTCCTACTATACCAAGAAATTGTTGTTGACCTAATACTAAAGATTCCCCCCTGATGTTCTCTTCTTGTTGGATGGATTCCCTACCCAATCTACATATTTGAAGCTTTGAAGCTTCACTCCCTTTGTATGTTTGTACCAAAGACCAAACTGAATGGTGCCTCTGAGGTATCTCAACAAATGTTTAGTTGCCTTCCAATAAATTTTGGTTGGCCTAACCAAGGCTTGATTGAGTTAGTTAATTGAAAAACACATGTTTGGTCGTGTGTTCACCAAATACATAAGTGAACCCGCAAGTTGTCTATAAATAGTAGCCTCCACTACTTTACCTAAAGTAACATCCTCCTTCCTCCAGTTACCTGCTAGAAGAGACTCCATGGGTTTGTTTCTCTCCATGTGGAACTTCTTCAGTATATCATTGGCATACTTTCCCTAAGAGACACACAATTCCTCATCTCCTTGCCATACTTCCATACCAATAAAGTAATGCATGAGCCCCAGGTCCTTCATCTCGAATTCTCTTGCAAGATTATATCAGCTTCTCATCACCTATTAGAATCAAATAATTGACATATAATACTATAATCAACAATTTACCTTCAACCACAATATTGTAAAGGTTTTCATCTACTTCACTTTTGGTGAAGCCCAACCCGGTGAAATAGCTGTCAATTTTGGTGTACCAAGCATGAGGTGCTTGTTTTAGTCCATACATCGTTTGCTTGAGTCTTCACACATAAGACTCTTTGTTGAAGGTCTCAAGTCCTTCCCGCTTCCCAATATATACCTCTTCCTCAATCATACCATGGAGGAATGTTATCTTCACATCCATTTGATGTATCTTCCATCCCATCTATGCTGACAGTGCTAGAATAGATATGATTGATGAGTACCTTTCAACTGGAGAAAAGGTCTTGTTGTAATCAATTCCCTCCTCCTAAGAAAACCCTCTAGCCACAAATCTAGCCTTGTGTTTCTCCACACTCCCATATGTTGATTTATTTACCTTGTAAGCCATTTGGAACTCACCACCAGCTTGTCTAATGGTCTTGGGACCACTTCCAAAACATTACTTCTGATAATGGAGTCATACTCCTCAACCATGGCATCAAGTCATACTAGTTGTTGCATTGCTTCCTTGAATGAGGATGGCTGAATCTCTACACTCTCGCTCATAAGATCCATGTAGCCAGTGTACCGATATGGTGACATCCTCTTCCTGCATTGTGATGTGGGTGCTCCCACATTCTCTCTAGAATCATGCATCACTATGTCATCCTCTCTAGTGAACTTCCTTCCATCTCTGGAAGTCTCTACATGAGTGGGTGCTTCCACTGTTTGATCCTATGCATGTGGCTGCTCCACGTCATCCTGAGGTTCCTCCTTTCGAGCTAAAATCCCCTCATCTGCATGTAACTAAAGCTCCCTCTCAAGGGAACATCTCATGTCCTTGTCTTCATCGAAATTCACATCTCTACGAGCCATTGTCATCCTGTTGGATGGCAGGTACACCCGATAGTTGTGAGGTGTATCAGTGCACCCTACAAATATCCCAACTTAGTCATTGGCTCTAGATTTTTCTGTGCATCCTTGGTAATCTTGTCGTTTTTTCTAACACCTGTAGCACAAGTGCTTCAAGAAATATAGAAATCTTCCTAGAGACATCCTTTGGGTTGATTGTAGACCAGTGCCTAGGACATCTTAAAGAGAGGAGTTCTTTTGGATATTATGAGTAGGGCTTTCTGCTACACTCCAATTGTCGCGTAGTTGGGAAACGATAATGAAGGGGGGCTTAGTTCAATAGTCCTTCATCAAGGTAAACTTAAGAAAATACATGGATCTAAATGCTCAAGAGGTAAATCAGGCTAATCTCAAATAGGAATTTCTTGTTCTAGTGGTCGACACACATCAATAAACATCTTAATATTGGAGTTGTAGTAAGAAGAAGAGGAGCAAATAAAGGAGGGACTTAGATGCATAGGGCTAGGAACGATACATAATCCTAAGCAACAATATTTTGGTAGGAGTATGGAAGACTGAAGAGGTGGAATGAAAGGGATTGTGGAGTGCGAATTAAGGTTTCATACTCTATACCTCTTGGATACACTTGTCACTAATAAACATAAGTAACTTAGTGCACTTAAAGGTACATAAGTAAATCTTTAATTAACAAAGGGACTATTACTCCTCAGCATCATACGTATAACCATGAGAGTGAAACCGGTAGCTTCATTACACAATTTCAGTAGAAGAGAAACAAACATGAAATGAAATACAAAGAAGGAAACATATTTCTCATTGCTTTGATAAGAATCAACATAATAGTTTCATTAATCCTTGAAGAGTCCAAATCACCAGTCCATTTACATTCAGCTATGTATAGCTCAAGTCCCTCATGAACAGGGAATTACAACCAAAAGTGGTGTCATAGAATTTAGACCCCTCGAGTGTAGAATTCTGGAACCTTTATTAAGTGTTTCTTCCTTATTTTTATAAGGAGAAGGAAAGATTTGAAAATTATTTATAAAAAATCTCAGCCAAAAGTCCAGCTGTATCATCGACTAGTTGTCTCGGTGTGTGATAGCTCTACTGCCCAAATGATTCTAGAGGATTTGATTCCTTTCTTGAAAATACATAGAAATTATAGAATGAAAGAAAAAGGGAAAATTGAATGATGATAAGAGGAAAATATCCCTATTCCATTCCTGATATTTCCCCTGATTAGGCCACGTCTTTGCCTTGGTGTGTCTCTCCTGTTGCTCGGTTTGTTCCCATCGTTTTAACCTTAACCACTTAATTTCCCACTCACTAAATCCAGGAGTGATCACCATGATGGCCTTACTAATCCTCCAAACATAGTTACTAACTCATCTTACCTATATCATTCTATCAGAGCGTAACATGCCTCATAAGACAACCACAATGTAATATCTAGCATTATGCCTGTCGCAATCTTTATACGTAACAAGTTTTATGAAACAACGAACTTTGTTCTCCTTAAGCCCCTTTTTCTTTGAGCCCTTCTTGTATTACTTCACATAAGACTGAGGGTTGTGACAATAGGCTTAGTCTTCTAGGGCTAAGTCTTTTTATTTGTTGGTGGGGGCTATTTTTCCTTTATACTTCTTAGCACCTTAACTCTTACGACCACACACCCTATATCGGAGCTCCCTAATTGGAAGTCTTCAATCGGAGGTTTTTCTTTTTCCAGTGTTACAAAATTCTGGTTAGTGATCTCCAACTGAGGTGCCATCAATGCCACGTGGTGCCTTGTGAACGGTGACATGTGTCACCCTGTTTTGGACCCTTATGACCCCTCAAAATGTTGAATCTTCCTACCACATGTTTGTTGTATAGCCACGTCATGATGACATCAGATTCCACGTGGCTTTATCAATACCAATGGTATTCTGCCACGTGGCCCTCTAGAGGAGAGAGAAAATGCACACCCTCTTATGGTTTTACGATTGGATTCCTTTGTTAATTACTTCATAGCATCCCTCGATAGTTTATCGTGTTGGACTTTTTTTTCCACAATTCCTTTATAGTAGTCACTTTAAGGTTGTCAATTGTCGATTTGTGACATGTCTTGTGCTATTGTGATTGTCGATTATTGATTTGCGACATGTCTTGTGTTGTTGCGATTGTTGATCACCAATTCACCTCAGACCTTCAATCACTAATATATTATGTTCCATGGATCTCCAATCGCCGATGTGTGATGTCCCTTCATCCTCCGATATAAAATTTGTGATATCATACCTCTGATACCTGAAGCATCGAATGCCATGCTACCTGATCCTTCAATTTGTTATATTGGACCTCTGCTACCTAAAGCATTGAATGCCATGATGCCTAATCCTCTGATTTGTGATCGTCGATGTGCTGGGACCTCCGATATTGCGACTCCTTTCTTCCTTTCAAAGGTGACAAAGCTCTCAAATTCAATAGGCCATAACTTCTAATCGAGAAGTCCATTTTTTGAGTTCCACATATAGTTGGAAATATTGTTCCAATAGCTATCCAATGGAGGTGGTACTATTTATACTTTGAGTCTTCTATGGCTTGGAAGATGACTGCAAACTTTTCTTCTCTTTTGTACTTTTGGTAGCTGAAAACACATTTTGCAGTAGGTGACAACATTGGCTCCAATTGGGGACAGTGCTTTGTTAGCAAGGCGTTGAGAACCTATAGACCAGTAACCTTCACCATTGGGCATGGAATCAAAAATATAATGAATCTATAAAACCATAAAATCTCCATGAAACTTTATTTGCAGGGAGTCCTTTCCTCATAAAACTGAAATACATAATATAAATTCTAACAATTGGAATTAAATGCTCAGCTAGGGAGCTTATGTTTATACAACTCCTACTTATGTATAGGGCATCAATTCGCCCAAGTGAGGTCAACCCTCCAATGGTACCAAGTCAGCATTTGGGTGTTGGACCTGTTGACCGTTGCGTGTCAACTACCCATAGCAGTACACCCCCTTTTCTTCGCAAAAAGGGATAGTGCTTGATCGACATGTTCGTGCCATTCGACAGTCATTGTCGACTTGATCATATTAAGTTGTAAACCCAGTCTGCATGTTGAATTGTAAATAATCTTAGCAGAGTTGAGTCATGTATGTAAATTGCCTAGGTGGACCTGATTTTCTAATGATAATCTACGTTCCGGAAGGTTTTTCGTCTCACCGATCCATGATCGGCAGAGTTTTCCTTCAACCTGACCCCAAAGCCGGAATGAATTTTGTCATTAGAGTCTTAAGAGAATCCTAGTGTGTTAATCTGCTAGATTATAGTTGTGTCGCAAAACTGGGTGAAATATGAGGGTCTATGTCAAATGGGTTTCCCCCTTCGGATGTTAAAATTGTAAAAGTCATGATGTAAAGTGTCTTGAGGGTTAGAAATGTTTTTAATCCCCTCATAAGTCCTAGTCCTAGGTCCTAGCTGATTTTTCCAAAAGGCTAAGTTCGAGGATCCATTTAAAAATAAATTAAAAAATCAAAAAATCAAATTAAATAACTGGGAAAATAAATAAAATTAAAAAATAATAATAATAATAATAATAAAATAGAATAAAACCTAAAAAAAATAATAATAATAATAATAATATTTTGAGAATTTCAATTTTTTAATGCATTAAAAATTCGACGGATGAGATTAAGAGATATCTTGATCCTCATCGACAGTCGAGATTAGTTTGACATGGATCACTCAAACTAGCCGTTGGGATTTTCTCCTTTAAATAGGGTGCTAGGGGTCATTTGAGATATTGGATCTAAGTTTTGTGCTGAAGAAGCTCTCTTGTAAAAACTTTCTGGTGCTAATAAAGAAAGACTTTGGGGTCGAAATCTTGCTGGTGTTACTCTCTTGAAGTGCTGTGAGCTATTTTGTTTTCTGCATATTTTAATTTTTAGCCATTAATAACAGCTAATGAAGAGTATTGTTGAGCATAGGTATCTAGTTCACATGCTAGGGTTTGAATGGTATTAGGGTTTCTGAAGTAATGGCAGGTATCTCTATTGCATTGGAGATCTAGTACTATTTTTTCTCTCTTTATTGATGGTTAAAGTGAGCTGTGCAAGAAAATCTCGTTGAAGAAGATCAGTGGGTGTTTGGGGAAGTTCTCGGCTGAACCAACCAACTCCCACAAGCATTTCTTGTAGAGCCCAGCTAGTTTTGATCCTGGGTTTATTATTTAAGTCTGTTTTCTGAATTGCATGAGAGATTTCTAAAGCATTTCATTAGCAATCTGAAGTTCTGAAGATATTTTGATGATAACTGACAAATTTGGCTTTCTAGAGCTATAATTTTGAAATTTTTGATCGGTTTGCAGGGTTTATTTTAAATTTTTGCATATATCTTCCAGGTTTTGTTTTCCATTTGCAGGTTGCAGGTCTGGGATAAAATCTAGTAAAAAATTAATTTTTGCAGTTTTTTTAAATTCAGTTGCCTTCAAATTTGGAAATTTTTTTAGAGGGTTTCATCCACAGAGGCTGAAGCTGTCCAAACAAATTTTCTCTGCTCATAACTCTCTGTTCATCCTCAGATCTCTGCATCTCCTCAGGCTACCCATGCAGCTCCCTCAATACGCCTTCTGTTCAACGTTTTTCACCATCCTCACATGTTGCCATATCCACACAGTATTCACGATCTCCCTACTCACGCCTTCTCTTCCTCTTCATCTGAGTGTGCACCATTCAAAACCCACGTATCCTCTGCTTGCAGTCATCCATCTCCACGCTGCTCACCCGTACCCTCTCCTCACGCAGCTATACCAACATTCCAGCTCTTACGCAGCTATATCCCTCCATCTCACGCAGCCTCCTCTGCCGTCTCTCTGCCTCACGCCATCCCTTCACTCAAACGACAATAAAATTAGATAAAAATCTGATGCACGTATGGTAAGTCTGGTGCGTAGTGGTTTGTGCGTAAATCTTCCAACCGGCGTGGGTATTCCGTCTGCCACCATCGCACCTGCATCAAAACAACTCCAGTTCAAACGCTACCCACCGTCGCAGCTTCATATCCAGCACACTAACCTGCAAAATACATTAAACCAAATCAATTTATTGATATACAAGTCGTGGGATTTCGGAATAGTTGAGTTAGTGTAGGTGTAGTTTTAAATTAAAATCGATTGCCTTTTCGGTTATGTATAGATGTAAAGTTTAATTACGTTTTAAATTTTGGTTTTATTTTGTTTAAAAATATATATATGCGAGTTTTAATATTTTTTAACTTCATTTTAAATCAAATAAAAAATGGTTCATAAAAAAGGTTTTAGGGTTTTAGCTTAGGTTTTTAGCTTTTAGTTTTAGTTTAAAATTAGATTTTTATTTTCTTTTTCTAAGTTTTGTTTT
>APFE031522491.1:0-66878 GCA_000404065.3 Pinus taeda | reverse complement strand
CCAAATGAGGAATTTTGCGGTGGCACAGCTCTGTTTTGGCACACGTGAAGGATTGCATGGCACGATCCTTCATTTCTGGAGGTACTGGCACAACTGTCGACCGGCCTGTGAATCGAATCAAGCAGCCACCACTCCATGGATTCAACTGTCGTAATGACCATCACACTAAATCTCAGGCCATGGAGATTTACGTGTCTCTTGACAGCACCAAATCTAGGAATTAGTTACTAGCATTTTCACTTATAAATAACGCGTTGATATACGCTGGATAGTTAGTCTTTAAGTTGTAATTTTGACTATTGTTTCAGCCCACTGTGCTATACTTTCCTTTGCTTTATTTCTGCAATTCAATATATGAGAAGACAACATTCCTGAATCCAATTTGTGATTAAGTAGTTGGCTGGCTGAGGTGACAGAGGACCCCTGTACACCAAAGATTGTATAGTTTCTTACTTGCTTTTGTTTACTGTTTTTTTGTAGTCATTACTTGTATATATTTTATGTTGTTATGATGTTCATCACTGTCCATATTTTATGTTTTCTTCATAACTGTTAAGTTGATCAGTGTTTCTTTTAACGTTGTTGTAGGTAGCCCGGGAAAATTTACATATTTTTGATAGCTACTGACATGAGATCATATTGTCCTTTCTGTTGATTTTCATTTATTAAGTTTAATTCCAGCATTGTCATTTCTTTCAAGTTTTGTTTTGCTTAATTACTTTTTTTCCATTTAGACATCATATTACTTACCTATTTATGATTTCCTTTCTATAGCCAAGCGACTCAATTAGTAAGGAATCAGAATATTACTTGTTGTAGTATGATTTAGTTTGCTTTCCTGCAAATTAGAGATTGAATTACTTATGTCACTTTCAAGAGTTGAAATATGAATGAGTAGTTAAATCTTAGTTTCCTTTTATGCAATTTACTTTCCTGCAATTTAGATATCATAATGCTCAGCTTGTTTATGATTACTTCCTATAGCCGGTCTGAGTCGAAAGGTGAAGGGTCAGAGTATGGGTTGAAGTAGTGTGATTTAGTTTGCTTTTCTTTCAGTCTTTGAGTTACTTTAAGTTCAGTTTTTATTTTCTTTTTCATACAGCAGTAAGGATACTGGGCCATTGTCACTAGTTCATTGTTTTGGTACATTTACTTCTTTTGAGAATTGATTTCATTTTAGTCAGTTTGGAAACTTTCTTTTTGAGAACTTTTAAGTTTGGAAAATCATTGTAGAAATCACCATTACCATTTACACTTAATTTTCAATTTCGCCATCTCACACTAGGGAATCCACAGAACATAAACCCAAAAACAAACTAAAAACTCAAAAACGACAAAAGACTAAGGAAAAGGTTATCTGGCACATACAGTGCACTTCACTTCATTAGTTTACGACTCCCGAATTGACATTTTAAATAGAAATTTAGGACATACTAAATTGACCAAACAGTACTTCCCCAATGTAAACCCCTTTCATGTGTCTCTCATCTCTAGTGTACCCTTAGGAAGTCTTGTAGAAATTTGTTGCATTATATTCAGATCTCCATGGTGCAAGTGACCCAATATTCTATGCCACAACTCACTGTTGTTTCAGCTCTGCACCTTCTCTGCTTTAATGCTCAAAGCAGTGCAATCTTCTACATCCAATTCGTAGAATATTTTCGCCTGAACCCTAATCTACCTCACATATCCTAAGGCTATGTGATGAAGGAAAGCCTTTCCCTTACTAAATATCACATCATAGCCACGTTCCTCCAACATAGAAATTGAAACCAAATTCTTCTTCAAACCTAGACCATACATGACATCTTTTAATGTGAGGGGAGAACCATACGCCCTCTGAAAGGTAAAAGTACCAATGTCATTCGTGCTATACATCCCATCATCTCCCATATTGATGTGCATCTTGAGGTCTTTCTCCTCCAAGTCACTAAATAACTCTTTGTTTTCGGTCATATGGAATGAGGCTCCACTATCCAAGTACCACACACTACACATCATTGATGTCACCGTGCAAGCGATGAGGGTGAAATCCAGTTCAAATTTTGAAGCAAGAGCTTCACCTTACGCTCCTCCTGAGGGCTTCTAATTGGCCTTCTTGTGTGGACACTTTGTGGCATAGTGTCCCAAATCGTGACAATGAAAGATTTTAATCTTCGACATGTCCTTCTTCTTTCTACCCTGATTGGAATATGATTTCTAATGGGATGACTTCCCCTTCCCTTTCTTTGTCTTTCTAGCTAAGGCACCATTCTCCTCATCATCATGTTTGGATGAGGATCCATCTCTGGTGTTCCGTCGAATCTCTTATTGTACCAAGTCGGACCACAATCACTCCCACTCTAGCAGCTTCTCCCTCCCATTGACTAAGTCCTAGTACCTCTGCCAACTCTTGGGAAGTCCTAGAAGTGTTAGGCTCACCAGATCATCTTCAGCAACTATAACACCGACACTTCCAAGCTCATCCTAACATTCAGTGAATTTGGTAAAGTACTTTGGTATTGCTTCACCCTTCCCCATATTGATCTTTCTGAGCTTGTCCTTTAGTGCCAATTTCATGTGGTCACTGTTGTTTTGAAATAGTTTTGTCAAGGCCTTCCACATTGAAAATAAATTTTCCTTACTGTGGAGGTTCGAGACAATAGGATCTCGAACTCATTCTAGGATAATCCTTCTTGCCTTTGCCACACACTTTCTCTACTCTTCCAAATCCCAAGCATCAGATGGCTTAGGAATATCTTTTTCTATTAATTCCTTAAGCATGTTGTCTTCCAACACTACCTCCATCCTATCATTCCAAGAAATATAGTTCGAACTAGCCTCAAAGGCATATTCGAGCCTCAATCTGTAGAACAAAATCCTATTGGCTCTTAAGTATTATACTGTAAATTTGATTTCTCCTACGAAATACAAACTCGTATTCTCCTCTTCTATAGTGATTTCAGCTCTGATACCATTTAGAAATTCCTTGTAGATTCAAACTATAAATTGTGATATGCTAAAACAATTTACTTGAACCTACTCTACTCATCAGCATGTTACACAGTATTTTGTCACACTCCCCGGCTTGTATCATAAATTGTTGAACATTGTGTCGTTAATGCCACAAATGTCACAATATGACGAAATTTTCTAGTGTATTCATCATGAAACATATTCAGAAGCATCCCTGAATAAAAGAAGAAAACTTTCCTTGAAATAATTATGAAGGAACTTTTAAAAAAACCTCATTTTCAGGATCAACGTGTTTTGCATGACTAGTGACCCGTGTTGGTAACTTGTTGCACTATATAGTCCTAGCACTTCCAGCACGAATTTTATCAGGAAAACCCGCATTGAACCTCTTTACGAAATTTTTCCCAAAATGGAGGAGAAGCTTCTCTTACTATAATCCTCGAGAACGAAGAACTGGTTATAGGTAAATGAGGATTGGAACAATACCTCCCATTCCTAGTCCTTGATACTACTTTCATGGATATTTCCCTTGAGATATGGAACTTATCCCTCCTTTCATGGATCCTCAACTTCCTCTCCTTCCCTATGAATGAGATCCCTACTATCCATTAATGGTTATCTAATGATTGGTTAACTTCCCAGTGTTGAACTATGCCCAATTGCTTCCCATGCTGCTAAGGAGAAAGGAGTGCTCGAAGGTTAAGGCTAGGAATTGGAAACTCACCTAAAGAAAGATTCCAACATCAAGGCTTAAGTTGTTGTAATTCTCCCTTTACCATCTATTAATAAAACATTATTTGTTTGCTTTCCATAAATGTGTCAATTGTTTCCCATTTAGTGTAATACTCCTTGATCTGTTACATGGTTTATATTGGAATGATTTTTTCTATGTATGCGTTTGTTGTCTCCAAATGATCTTCCTTGCAAGTATTCATCCATAACGGTGATGAGGATATTGACCTTGGAAATGAAAGAACCAAGGATGACACCAACAGATGTTAGAATCAGAGTGACTTAGGTCATCTATCCTCCTTTGTGTTTTCTGGTATAAACTAGCAAATTTTACATATATTTGTTTTCGTTTGTTGCTAGATCCTCCCATAGGAATAGAGGGATCGTTTTTGTCCACGGAAAGGATTACCTGCACACAAAAATGGCGACTCCGCTGGGGAGATTATAACCCTTCAAACCTCCTTTTACGTTTGGTCTTTTTTCTTAGTTTGGCCAACCTTCTAGTGATTTGTAACTTACGTTCATTATGGGTATGCATTCTAAGTAGTATGTTCTTTAGAGTGTCAATTTTGGATCTCTCTTTGAGTTTCTTTTCATTTTCCTAAGTCTTTCCCACCCAGCGTGTTTTCTTCAGAAATAGTTGCATTATCAGCGTTGATTTTACCCAATAAAATAGTACTTGAACCTCTGCCTCACACTTTTTTCCCACGCTAATCCAAAAAAATAATAATTTTGTAGGGTTTCTACCAGAAAGGTCTAGCGCGTCTTGATCTCTGAACTATCCTCATGCTCTGTGTGCAGAGAATTTTCCATTATTTTTGTTGATTTCTTGTTGGTTTCCAAAAATCCATCATTTCGTTTGAAGTAGTGAAAGTGAATTTTGGTTGAGTCTTTAGTTCTTTGGGTCAATTGAATTTATTGTTTGCTTATTGTATGCATGGAAGGAATACTAATTTTTTGTTGTTTAAAGCATTATTAGTTATTTTGAAAACCATAAAATAAATGACATTTTCATTTCCTTAGCTTTCAACCCAAAGTTTTCTTTTCGAATTGCATTAGATTACATTGCATTGAAAATTCGTTTTTGAGATTATCATTAAGCATAGATTACATTGCTTAGTGTTGAAAGTTGAAAAGTGAATTCTCATTCATTGAAAATAAAAGGTGGAAAAATTTATGTAGGTGCATTTAGTGAATTGAAATTCATTTTTATTTTGGTGGGTGCATTGGAATAGTGAAACTGAAAGATCTAGTTAGGAAGATTTGTTTGTTGCATACTTGGTTGTTGTATCAATTTTTGCACTTATTTCCTACACTAGATAACTTTCATTGAACTGAAAAGAATCATTTTTTCATATTAGTTGCATCGTATTTGTGTTCACGTGACATCAATTTTTGAGCCTTGAAACCGAAACATAATTCAAGATCAACTTTAAAATTTATCTCAATTAACCTAAGGAGCATTTGGAACATTAACGAAAATGTCTATAGGTCTAGGCTAGAGACATGTTTTTGCGTCGTTAAATGTAGGATTTGTCGTTGTTTGCCAACATTTCATTCTAGGGGTGACATCTCGTTCCACGTATGGAAGTGTATAGGACTGTTCTCCAGTACTTTCAGGTATATCGTAGGTGCTGTTAAAATTAGAAACCAGGGAAAAACTTCATGTGGGTCATCTTATTCATGGTTGATAATATTTTTATTAGATTCCTCTCATCGAGAGGTGTAGGATTGATATAAATATCATCCGATTCCGATAAGTATTCATGGTAGATACTTGAATTTTATTTTTGATTAGGAATTATATCAAGCCGACCTACAACTTCATGTAGGTCAGAAGCCCAACGTCGCATCTATTCAAACACCAACGTTGTGTATAAATATAGGAGGAATTTTCCTCATTTGGACTCACTCATCTCATCACATCTCTCTCTCTCTACTGCGCAGAAAAGAGTATCTTCTCTATTGTGCATAAAAGGGTCTCTCTCTCACACATGTGAAGCCAGAAGTTGTTGAACCTGATGCTGCAACTGCAGATCCAAAGTTTGACTAGCATTGACCATCAGATCTCCTCCTTATAACTACGTTGTAGGTCCATCTAGATCTCCTCTGAAAGCCACAAATTTTGGTGGTGGAATCAAGTCAATCCGACAGACGGTTTGCAAGATATCGACTGCCCTAGTTTGAAGGATGCTGCTGAAATTGAAGCTGCAACTGTAGAAGTAAAGTTTGACCTGCATGGACTAGAATATCTCATCATCTGAACTATGTTGTAAGTTCATCTAAACCTCCTCTGAAAGCCACAACTTTTGGTGGTGGAATCAAGTCAATCCGACGGACGGTTTACAAGATATCGACTGCCCTAGTTTGAAACCAGAAATTGTTGAAACTAAAGCTGCAACTGCAGAAGTAATGATTGACCTACGTGGACTAGAAGATCTCCTCATCTGAACTATGATGTAGGTTCATCTAAACCTCCTCTGGAAGCCACAACTTCTGGTGGTGGAATCATGCCGATCCGACGGAAGGTTTGTGAGATATCGTCTGCCCTAGTTTGATGATGAAGCCACTCATGATGATGCTGCTGATCTAGGGTTTGCTACTGCTAATATAAATCAGATTTATTGTACTATTTCTCTCTGTTGAATTATTGAAGATAAAAGAAGATTTAATCAAAGGGTTTCCCCACACATTGTAGGGTTTGTCCCTGGCTAGCCGCCACATCTTGTGTCTCTTATCTTGGCTTGTTTTCTGTCGATCGTTTAATGTTCTATCTGCACTTTACTTTTTGTACATGTGATTGTTAATCTGTGGAATATAATAAGAAAAAGAAGTAAACTATTATAAGCATAGAACATACCATATCTTAACATCCATGCATGGTAAGTATATTGGAATTCTCTCATTAAATGATTACGCATCAGACAACACTACTACGGCTTGCACTCCCACGCACCATCGAGTATATTTGGGGAGTTCCCTATAGGTTTTTATCCATCCATAGGTAACTGAGTTTGTCACCTTATATACTGTGATAAACCAAAAACAACATTCGAGGAGATTGGGTGTCATATGTTAAGTCCTTGGTTTTCCAAGGTGTATATTGTAGTTCATGGTTTCTTGGTAAACCTTTATGCATGGTTACCCTTTTTTTATTTATTTACTGTTAAGTTCTAAAATTAATTGACTATGGAACAATGTCCTTCCTGTGGAAATACTCCTTAGCAGATATTAGGTTGAGACTAATGGCAATATTTCCTGAGTCCACCAATCAAGGAAACCCCTTTGACAGGAATCCTAGTCCTTTTCCTTCTTTTGGAAATGTTGGTGCTCCTTATATGGAAACATTGTCCCTTCTCAGATTTACCATTGGTTTTCCAGTTTGGTTTTTTCGACCCCTATGGTTCCTAATGTTCAAACTAATTCTCAACCAAGTTCTCCTCCACCTGAACAATATCAACCTCCAATTGATCCTAAAGTTGACTCTTCGCTTGGTTGGTCTTCTTCCTCTTCGTCTGGTGAAATACTGCAGGCTAATAATCAGGTGGATAAGAAGAAGAAGAAAAGGAATATTAAGAAGAAGAAAAATAAGCAAGGGGGCAACCAAACAACCATTGCTACTTATACAACTAATGTGGACAAACCATCCAATCATCCCCCCAAAGTTAAATTCCCTTGCATGCTTTGTAAGGGTGAACACCTTCGTAGAGATTGTCATGGTATTCCCAAGCTATTAGAAGTGTGGTCTACAGGCTCACATCGACTTTCGTCATCAGCCTCCGGATATCATGCTAGTGACAAACCCTCAACTAGTGATGATAAGGTCCATGGGAAAAAGGGTAAAGTCAAATTTCCCTGTAAGTTATGTGAAAGGAATCATCCTATTTACCTTTGTCCTTATATCGATGAAGCCTCAAAAGTGTCGAACAACCTTATAGCTTCTCAACCTCATCTTCCAACTATTTATCAAAATCTTTCCCTTGATCCTCCACTAGTTGACCAAGTGATTGAACATAATTCATCTCTAGTCAATCCCACTCTCTTTGAATGTGAATCCGATGAGTCTATTATCGACCAACCATTGGTAGAGAGTGAGTCTCATACTACTCAGGTTCTTCTTATTTCCTCATATCCTAATGAATTGGGGGGCAATACTCATATTCCCATGGTACAGGGGGGCGATCCTCCCATTTCCATAAAGCAAGGGGGCAGTTCTCCCATTCCCACGGCACCACCTCCAAGTAGTATGGTCACTTCCTTTGATTGGATTCGACTGGCAGGATATCGTCTTCCTTCTTATGTGCCCTTTCAGATCACAGTATAGGCTTATAATATACCCATACCTAGAAAAATCATAAATGAAGGCACATCTGTTAGTATTATTTCCTCAACTACTTGGCAAGCTTTAGGTTCTTTGTAGCTTGTGCCTATTACCTAGAATATGTTGTCTTTTAACAAAGGAACCAACCAATCGTTAGGGATCCTTCCTAAGTTTCCTATTACTTTGCGAGGAAAAATCATTTATATCGATGTAATGGTTGTCCAAGGCCCTTTGGATTTTAATTTACTCCTTGGCCATGATTATTTTTATGTCATGGGAGCTCTTGTCTCTTCTCTCTTTCGTGTAACATTTTTCTCGCATGAAGGAATAATCATGGCCATTGATCAGATTTCATTTGTTGGTCCTAATTTGACTTCCAATAAACCATGTTCCTAAATGGCCCTTGTATGCAAGTGGTATCACCCCCACCATAGGTTAATTATAAGGCAACATGTTCCATGTCCGCATCTACTGATGATCTAGTTAATGATATAGCGCATCTTGTACTAGGATCATTGGAGCGTGATCTTTCCATTAGATCCCTTGACATGTATCCCTTCCAGAGCATTTTTCTCCCATTTTATGAGAACCTCTTGGAAGTAATGACCTTTTATGGTCCATGATTAGGTTCCTGGAGAAAATTTCCTTGTCTTGTGTCAAGCTCCTTAAAAAATGAATCAAGTTTCCTAGAGAACAGTTCATTTTCTTGTGTCAAGCTCCTTAAAAATAAACAGAGTGTCAGAGTAGAGTTTTTTGTCTTGTGTCAATCTCCTTAAAAAATGAGTCAAGGTTGTCGGAGAAGATTTCCTTGTCTTGTGTCAAGCTCCTTAAAAAATGAATCAAGGTTACTGGAGCACAGTTCATTTTCTTGTGTCAAGCTCCTTAAACAATGAAACAAAGTATCGAAGCAGAGTTCTTTATCTTGTTTCAAGCTCCTTAAAAAATGAATCAAGGTTGTCAGAGTAGATTTCTTTGACTTGTGTCAAACTCCTTAAAAAATGAGTCAAGGTTCCTAGAGCAGAGTTCCTTTACTTGTGTCAAGCTCGTTAAAAAATGAAACAAGATGTCATGAGCATAGTTTGTCTCTGTTCCAAGATTGTGTAAAAATGAAACCAATCTCAGTCATAGTTTTTCTTTGTTTAAATCTTGTGTAAAAATGAAACTAATCTCAAGCATAGTTTGTCTCCGTTTCAAGCTTGTGTAAAAATGAAACTAGATCCAAGCATATTTTTTTATCATCTTTCAAGCTCGTGAAAAATGAAACCATCTTCAAGTATCCTCAAGCATAGTTTCCCTTGTTTCAATCTTGTGTGAACATGAAACCATTCCCACATTACCT
The DNA here is from genome assembly GCA_000404065.3 of Pinus taeda. NCBI lineage: Eukaryota > Viridiplantae > Streptophyta > Pinopsida > Pinales > Pinaceae > Pinus > Pinus taeda. The sequence continues at coordinate 57,531 of APFE031522491.1, read as the reverse complement.
CTCGTGATTGTTGTTTTTATCAGCCTATTTTTGTTAGATGATCCTTGGTTTTTATTTCCGTCGTTGCCATCTCTTTGGCCGACCATACGCTTTCACTTGGTTGTTTTACCCTTTCCTGAAGAACTGCTACGATGAGTGGTCTTATTAGCCATTCTCTTGACCTTTACATGTTTTGAGCAGTTCCATCATCATCGGAACCAGTTTCTCCCCCCTTTATACCACTCGTTCCTCCAAGTGGAGTCCTCTTTCAACTCATTTCAAACCCCCAAAACATGAAAAGATTATTGAGTACTTGTGAGTACTTGTCTTTTTTAACTCCTAAAAGTAAATGAAAATACATCTACCTAGTATAAGTTTAACCATTTTCCAGACTGAAATAGACTAGCTAAGAAAAATGAATATCTTAGTCAAACATGGCTAAGAGGTTCTCTTGAGTATTGCTTTCTATCTTTTCAAACTTAAGAGACTACCTATGAAGAGGGACATATGGAGTTTTCTTTTCTCCTCTTTTTCAAACTCTCTAAACATGAAAAACATGTCAAATTACCCCTACATTGGACTCGTAAAACTAAAAGGACGAAGTCATAGGGCTCATCATAAATACTAGGATGGATTCATCTGAAGGATGAACTTATACGACAAGCATATGGTATCCTTTTCAAGCTTGAGATTAAAAATAAATGGGTACTCTCTAGAAATAGTGGGGGAAAATGTAAGGAATCATATATCTTGTATTTTGTATAAAAGGAAGCATGTCTCTCTTGAACATGATACTTATTTGTATCTCGTGTCGGGTTTGGGTTATCCTCACTCCGTCACTTGCCTCACTGGGTTTTGGGAATCCATTTTCCTCTCATCTGATATATCCTATTGTCATCATACCTATGATCCTATCTTGATTCAAATGCTACCAAATTTTGGGGTCATGTTGCCAATATGTTCAAGAGAAGTCCCATATACAATTTGAAACAGTTATAGCGTGTTTGACTCTTTTGCAACAATCTTGGATCACTCTTTCCAACTCTGCAAAATCATAATGATTCATGTCGATGATGTGAGAAACATTATGGCCCTCCTTTAACAGATCACTTCCTATCAACTCAAACTCATTATCCAGGAAGATGGTCTAGAAACTCCCTTTCAGTACCTTGGAGCTTGCATGCCTCAATGGTAGGGTCTTCGCATTCAACGATAGGTTCACATTAGTGGCCTTCGATTGAATGATTTTGCAAGTGTTCGACTTCAACTTCATTGTTCACACTCATGGATTATTTTGTTGTACCTTGAGAACCATCGTCATCGTTGGTGATTTCCCTTGCGCCTGTTAACGGTTTGCATCATTGACCAGTAATTAGGTGGTTTCTACCATGTTTGACTCTAACACATTTATTTGCATGGTAAGATTCGTACTTTGGTTGGATCACGACAGAAATGAAGACCCCGGGTTTCATCTGATAAATCCAAGTTGCATGGAGTTATCAAGTAATCATGATTATACACATGATCCCTTCTATGTGGATGGCTTCATCCATGATGTGGATCCATAAAAATAATCCTTTCTATTCGGATGGATGTGTCCATGTCTTGGATTCATGTATTTTTAGATGCCTACTCAGAGATGTATTATTAGGCATACTTACATCAGAGATGTCAAATATCTTGTATCATGTTTGATTTGCAGGTCTCTTAACAGTGTTTCTTTGAATCCTTGCCTTGGCTTGTAAATCACTTCAACCATCACTTCCCATTCTACCTTCATGCTTTAGGGGGTATCTGTTATATAGTATTTTGTCAAACTCTCTGTCTCGTATCTTGAAGTGTTGAACTTTGTGTCGCAAATGCCAAAAATTTCGTAAGTTGATGAAATTTGTCAGTGTAATCATCATGAAACATGTTCAGTAGCATCCCTGAAGAAAAGAAGAAAACTTGCCTTGAAAGAATTCTGAAGGAACTTGTAAAAAAACCTTATTTTCGGGATCAACACATTTTGCATGACTAGTGACCTGTGTTGGTAACTTGTTACACTATACAGTCCTAACACTGCCAACGCGACGTTTATCAGGAAAACTCGTGTTGAACCTCTTCAGTCAGTTTTTCCAAAAATGGAGGAAAATCTTCTCTTACTAGAAGTCTCGAGAACAACGAGCTGGTTACTGGTGAATGAGGAATGGAATGAAACCTCCCATTCTCGATCCTTGATCCTACTTTCATGGATCTTTCCCTTGATATGTGGAACTTCTCCCTCCTTTCATCGAACCTCAACTCCCTCTCCTTCCCTATAAATGAGATCCCTACTATTTACTAATGGTTGGTTAATGATTGGTTGCCTTCCTAGTGTTGAAATATGCCGAATTGTTGCGCATGTTTCTAAGGAGAAAGGAGTGCTTGGAGGTTAAGGATAGGACTTGGAAACTCACCTAAATGAGGCTTCCAACATCAAGGCTTAATTGGCTGTAATTCCCCCTTTACCATATATTAATAATACATTATGTATTTTTCCATCAATGTGTCAATTATTGCTCATTTAGTGTAACACTCCTTGATCTATTACATGGTTTATATTGAAATGAATTTTGCTATGTATGTGTTTTTTGTCTCCACATGATCTTCCTTGCATGTATTCATCTATAATGGTGAAAAGGAGATTGATCTTGGAAACCAAAGAACCAAGGATGACACCAACAAATGTTAGCATCAGAGTGAGGTAGGTCATATATCCTTCTTTGTGTTTTCTGGTATAAACTAAGAAAGTTTACATATATTTTTTCCATTTGCTTCCAGATCCTCCCATAGGACTAGAGGGATTGTTTATGTCCGCATAAAGGATTGCCTTCACAACACAGTGGAAACAATAATTGATCAATGAAATCGCGAAGCGGAAAAAGGAAGAATTCAATCACACATAATGTAATAATTTTCTGGGGAAAGCCATAGCTAAAAACCCGTGCTATATGTATATTTCATTACTCAGAAAATTTGAGAAGATTACAATGCTTTTCTCAAGCCCAAGGAAACTCTGCAATATCACATTCTATCTCATTGCTTCACAAACAAGCTCCAACCAAATTTGTTGCCTGCCAAGCTCCTATTTCCTTGTGCAATTTCCTAGGGAATTATCCCATCTTTAATTGGGAAATTCCTCATCCATAATTGTGCAATCTATCATAGGATTTCCTCTAATTTCATGCACCACCTGTACAATTAGTATGATTATACAACTGATAATACATTGTCCCTGAACTCCAATCTCAACTGGGTCTTTCTCTAATCTAACATGCATGAATTAATTATGAGTGAATCTTTAGTTTACTAGTTGAGAAGTGTTGGTTACACCTCACTACTACAAGTTACACCCCACTACTAGATATCCCACTAATTCCTCCATTAGTTGGAACTAGTTTAACTGAATTTAACTTAGTTAATCTCAATTAACTAATTACAACTCAAAATAACTCAACCCGGGCCCATAAAATTTAGGAACCACTCTACACGACTCTAGATAGACACCCAACTCGAATTAACTAAGCCAGCTAAGTCAAATTAACTCAGTTAACTATTACAAGTTGCTATGATAATTATAACTACAATTTAATTTCTAATTTAATTCAAGGACAAAATTAAATTAGGATTTTCTAGTTGTTATTTTCAATAGTTAGCAAGGCTACTTGGTTTTCTCTCACCAGTGGTGTTCCTTGAAGAAGTGCATATACTTCAACCTGGTTATTTGGCATGCATACTAGCCCCCATGAATATCTACTTGTGTTTCCTCAAGGTCATACAAAACCCCTCCCCCTCCTACCACGCCTATTTTACCAAATTGCCTTGGGAAAAGAAAAATCATTGATTGTTGTAGTAATTAAGAACAGCAAATAGGATAAGAAAAGTTTCAAAGCATGTGGATTAATTAAAATTCCCAAATTTACTGATTTACTATTTCACCTTCAAGGAATTGATGACTAAAATGAATCTTAGGAAAATATGGAAGCCATATTTTTATAAACATAATGAGATTTGAGCCCACCAGCTTGAAAACTAATTAATTTTTTTAAATCCAAATGATTTATCTTTCGTTGAGGATTATCTAACTTCAAAATACTTAGACTTTTATTTCAAGAGTGTAAGATAAAAATGAAGTATGATCAATGTATATGTTATTCTTACAAATATTGATAGTGCATATTCTATTTTTGTATCCTATTTTCACTACACCATAGAATTTTTAGGTGTTGCTTACAAATGTCCATGTCTCAAATTTGTGAATCTTTGATTAGAGAGAAATATAATTTCTTTCTTCTTGAAGTGATCAACATTGCAAGTACATATAACAAAGCCATATTGGCATTAATCAGTGCAGGTGAAGATGGCGAGAGCAACAGATTTGGTTCAGTGCGTTGGCAAAGCTCCTCTGCCCTGTGATTTGGACTCTCTGGGAACGCACGGGAAGGGGATTAGATCTTCTCCTAGCAGATCTGAAGAAATACATCCTTATCATTCCAAACTAGAATATCTTCAACACAACCATAGTTTTTTGCAATGGATGAATGATCTCATATGGAATCAAAGCCTTGCTTACAGATCAGGCCATTTCTTATTAGATCAGCACTCCTAGAGAGTAGATTTGCACTCGCAATGGCTAGATATGGATGTATATGCTCGATCTGGTTTCATCCTTTTCAGATCCAACGCTTGTGAGATAAAATGTAAAGGAGTCTTGCTTGAAAATTCTGATATGCTTTCTTTACAAATCTAGGGATGCACAGACACCAACCCCTGTCTTATAAAGACCAATTGGACATCCCTAGGAATAGATTTGCCTCCTTTAGTAGGGATAAGCTACAATATCCCAAATCTAGAGCATAATACTATAACTGGATTTATTTTTTAGATTGATACTCCAAAATCACAGACCCTTGCAGTGGATCTGGACTCGAGGAGGACAGTTCTGACTAATGCTCCATGATTTCGGGTTTTTCCTCAGCCTGAGGATTGTAGTTTTCCACAGCATGAAGAATGGGGTGCGAGCACTAATGATTGAACATGAGCCAACAAAGCAATGACCAACCCATCTCTGGATCTTGAAGCACCCACATCAGAAACACTCGAAGGAATACAAATTACTGTCTTTATTAGATCTATGAAAGGGAATACAATATGCATTAAGATAGGGAGCTGGGAGGAGATAAAAATACTTAAACAGGGGATACAAGAAAAGATGGGTATTCCATCTAGCAAACAACTCCTGATCCATGTAGGAAAAGCATTGTAGGAGGAATACAAGCTAAAGTAATATGACATAGGTTCCGACTCAACTATCTTCCTCAACACAAGACTTTGTGGAGGCTACCTTGGTATAAGCTCCAAAGGACCTGCTTCTTTCAAAGATGTAGTAAATGGGAATATGGGGGCTCAAATACAATCAGAACAGCAAGCCACAACTCCTGGTGCCTATATCGTCGAGAAGAAAATTTAGAACCCTACTTTAACGATTGTTATACATGAGGTAAATGAGATACATGATGATTATTTATCTAAAGCAGTGATATGTAGATTTAATGGGTTCTAGCCTAAACCAGAATCCCTAAGCCAATGGATTTAATCCATATGGACAAAAACTGTGATATACACCTGTGCTCAAAAGGTTTTTTCATTGTTAAAGTCTACGCAGTCAAAGACAAGGAATATACATTGAATGAAGAACCATGGTTCTGGGGTAATGCTGGTCTTTTCTTGACATCATGGTTTCCAGAATCTAATGCAAATACCATGGTGGTTTCCAAAATGCATGTGTGGGTAAAATTATATAAACTACCTCTACATTTTTGGCACATCAAAGTATTAACAGGAATTGGCAATGCCCTTGGGAAATTCTGAAAAGTGGATAGCGAGCGTCTTACCAAGATATCTACACTTTTTCCAGAATATGTGTGGAGGTTGATCTCAATCAAGGCTTACCAGATCGCATTCTCTTACTCCACAACGAAAAGAAATGGTCATGTCCCCTTGATTATGAGAACACGGCCTTCAGATGTCATATTTTTCATCAAACTAGTCATCTACAAAGTGCTTTCTCACAAAACAAAACAAATATAGGAAAAAAAGACAACCACCGAAGCCGAAAGGATGGCAGTTTTTAGCCACTCTGGCAAACGATATAGAAGAGGAAGAATACATAGAAACTACCACAAACAACACATTCCAAGAAGCATAACACCCCGAAAATATCATATTCTTCAATGCACAGAGCACCCAGTTCAACTCACAAAATGATGAGAACCAGAACTTCTCCACTTTAGTTCCAAGGACATCCATTCCATAGCAGCAAAGAGAGAAACCCGTTCTAGAGAAAGAAAATAGTGGAAGCAAGAAATCACACACAATAGAAAGCTTAGATTCTTACAAAGAAACCCCATCTACTACCAAAGAGGCTCAAATGTCTATTGTAACATCCACTCCCAACACTGGTGGTTGGGGGAAAGTGGAAAAAAAGAAAGGTAGGAAAGAATAGCTAGTTTTTAGTTTATTGTTTTTGTCCCTATGTATCAGGACAAACTTATAAATCATATGCTATTTTAGCATCTACAACATGTAATTTGCTCATTATGAATAAAATTATGATTTTTCCATGGGAAAACAAAGCCCTATTGGCCCAATTAAAGGTTAAATCCAAGCATCTGATGTAGTATCCCAATAGCAATAAGAAAAACAAGGGTCCCAAACCCTTTCACAGAACTTCTACCTCTAATGGTGATGAAGGATCGTGACATTGCAAATTTTGTGTTGCATATGACATATAAAGTACAAATACTTAAAAATTATGGAGACTTTAGAAGAAGAAATGAAGAAGCATAGTATCAATCTTGATTCTTCTTTCTCCAACTCCTATTTTCCTGGACATGCACTTTCACATTTTAGCTTTTTCTTCAATGCAACATTGACTACTTCTTGTAATATTGGCGTATTGATTTCAGTGCATCTTATCATATGGCTAAGGATAAAGCCATTTTTATACTGTTAATGAATGTAACACCAAGCAAATATTTGTTGGAAATAATATATCTCTTAATGTTGTGGGCTCTATATTAATTCAGGTAGATGATGGTCACTTTAATGAGGTATTATGTGTTCAAGTCTATCCTACAAGATTCTATCAGTATGTTGAATTATGTAATCAAGTGAAGGTAAAATAGTAGATTTTTCACCTCACCAAGTTGTAATCAAGGATTTAGAATATCTAAGGCATGTCATACCAAATCCATTTATTGATGTGTCATGTGTTCCAAGTCTCCTACAACGTTCTATCAATATATCGAATCACACATTCAAGTGAAAGTAAAATAATACAGTTTTCAGCTCACCAAGTTCTAATAAAGGGTTTAAAAGATCTTAAGCATGTCCTAGTAATTGGAAATGTTTATGATATTACCAAGTTGTACAAATTTCATAACTTCGAGTCAACATCCTTTCCGTCAATTTTTATCACTCATACTGACAGCTTGAGTAAACTTTAGCATGATAATTTGGTCATATAAACTATTTCTCATTACATCAACTATAGCATCAAAATATGGTGACTAATATTCCTCTCATTTCTCATAGAGGTGGTATTTTTGTCAATTATGTTCTTGACAAACATCATAACATAATTTTGACAAGCCTTCCTCTTGGCATCCCTAGGTTCCCTTGAAACTCTTCATAGTGATTCATGTGCTTCACCTTCTTCTCCTTTTTTAAAGTGTAAATATTTCTTAGCTTTCATTGATATTTATGGGTGTTTGACCTCAAATCATTTATTCACACGTCATAAATTGTAATAGATTACCCTGAGAAACATTGTCATTATTGGTTGTTTCTCTCACATTTGTTAATGATTTTCATCATTGGTTAGTAATAAACTAGTTTATACGACATTAAAGTTCAAGATATTTATTCACATGGTTAAATTTGTGCTACAGATTGATAGAGTTGAAGACCATGGATTTTTTCTATTATATCCAGGTTGCATGGAGTTTTGAATATTCATGATTGTAACATGGATCCACAATGTATGTCTTGTGGCCATGACCTCATCTTGATATGGATCTTTGCATGTTTCCACACTTTACTTTTGAGATACTTGTACTCTGAGTATGGAAATACCTACCTGAGTGATGATCATATGATGACAAATCATCCATTGATTAACATCATTGTCTCTTCCATTTCCAATCCATATTTTCTAAAGGCCATTAATTGATTTGGTCAAGAAAAGAACACTTTGTTCTTGAAATACCAATTATGTTAATCTATTTTTGAGGTGGTTCCACTGAATGTTGTTCAAGTTATCACTGATGCAACTTCAGTTTGCAAAGCAGCGAAATAATGATCCAAAAGGAGTACAGGTTAGTGGAAAATCTAATTTTTTTATTACAAGTTTGATTTTTAAACATTTTTATTATTCATATTCATTGAATCATTAATCATTGTAGATGTAAGATTTAAATTTTCCAATTTATTTATTGATTGATTGATTTCTTGATATACTATACGCATATTTTTTAAACACCATGGGTAGTGCATTCTTTGAATAATGCACTGAAAGACATAAGAAAAATTGAATGAGTTTGGATGTTGATTTATAATGGCCACAAATTTCATATGTTTATATGCAACCACCATCGTTCACAAGCCATTTACTGCAAGCATGCCAAAATGGATCTTAAACTAACAAATACTAGATATGCAACTTACTACATTTTGTTTAGATGACTAGTGGATATGGAGGCTTTAGCTGCCACAATTATTAGTGACATGTGGACCAGTGGAGGCTATCTACATCGAACGCAACTTTAGATGTGGAGGTTGACTTTGGATGATCAGATTTGGGTTGATATCAAATGTTTTGTGGAGTTTATAGAGTCAATTTTTGATATGCTTCGTTACGCGGACACAGATGGTCCATGTTTAGGTGAGATTTATGAGAACATAGACTCTATGTGCGAGAGGATCGAATCCATCACAAATATGGAAAATCCTATTTTATGGCCACAATTGAAATCATTTCTACATGGACGATGGAATAAACTAAACACCCCACTTCACATGGCAGCCAATGCAGTTAATCCAAAATGTTATGATCCCTTAATAGGAAGGAGATCTTCCCAACATAAAGAGGTGGTGAAAGGGTTTAACACTGCTATTAAAAAGATATATGGTTCTACAAAATAGGTTGTTGGCGGGAAATGATGAATGGGTTGATACCCTGGGTTCAGGAACAGGTACTAACCAAGGCTCAGATATAGTCTAGCGTAACGTCGACATTTTCACCCTATTCAGAAAGAATAAGGCGTCTCACCCGAGGCATGTCATGACCTTACTTATTTAAGGGGCTGGAATCCGGTGTCAGGAGAAACCACATGAAGGTTATCAACAACCAGTAAACCTAGAACTAGAACATCAAAGATGAAATCGTGACATCTCAAGCATTCAAGAAGAAAATATATTGTGCATGTGCAATCATAATAAAAAATTAAAAGGACACATCAAGTCACAGGTGAAGATTCTCATATAACCCTGTAACTCCTTCCTCCATTAATTTCAAAAATATTACAACAATACATCAGGCTCAAAGGCCTCATTGATAGAATAAAAACTAACATAACAAGATATTAAATGAGCAAGATAAGATAGAATAGTGCGGGTTCAATAGGTTTGCAACAACATTTCGGTCTACTCCTTGCTTCTCTTCTCTCTACCTAGGTTTTCCCTTCGAACTTATTACACCCTGCACTCACTTGGACTGCTACTTCTCCCTTGGATGCTCCACCTTTTCCCTCTTTCGACTGCCTCTATTGCTCAGTTTTGTTTGCTTCCTCGGCTGTCAATGTTCCTCTCATCTTGACTATGACTACTTGAGTCCTCATTTCTCTGGTTGGTCCTCCGCAACTACTAGTCTTTGGCGAGTCCCTTCTCCTTCTCCAACTACCTTCTCCACGACTTCCCAACGGTTAACTCTGGTCAAAATATGGTCAATATTAAAACCATGTCACAACTGAGATCTCAAAATGAAGGACCCAACAAGCCTCGACCACAGTCCATTGACTCATCCCCAAGTCAATCATTTGTCGGTGCTGCTAGCACTTCCTGTCGTTGTGGTGCTTCTTCTTGTGTTGCTACTCCTTGACTAGTTCCTTCAAATGAAGGACCCAACTCATGGATGAACTCAATGGTTGCATTTTTTTAACCTTGTGTACTAATCGAGAGTCGCCTTCCATGATCATGTGAGTTTTATCACTTGATTGAGGAACTGTGTTGTGAGTTTGGCAATACGATGGGCAGGGAGGGGCCATTAAGAGGGTATTCCATTGAATTTTTGTGTCCTCGTTGATCTATTGTGGTGTCTCTAACTGAGCCTATGTTGATGGCTTAAGTCAGGGAACAAGTGCTTGTCCTTTCTCAAATCATCCTCAATTTAGTGGATTTGGGTTTCGAGCGCATCCACCTTTTCCAAAAGATCCTTCTATTGGACCTTGTCCTAAGAGGCCATGGCTTGGTTGAAAAAAATTTGGCTCGTTGATGCAAGGGGAAAACCGGTTGATTTCTTCTTGCAAGGAAGCCTGACCAGTCGCGAACTTTTCCTAAGATTCCCTTGGCTTCTTCCGTATCCTGAATGATAGAGGCTTTCAAGCAAGCCACTTCTCCAACTTTCTGCTTAATCCCATTGGTATACTAGGAAGCGTGATTTGGTAGCACCCTCTGAGTGATATAAATACTTCATTTGATATCTCTATTGCTCGATACGAGGTCGGTGAAAGCTGCTTTGATGTGGTCACAACATTCCAAGAGAGTGCAGGCCGAAAAGTATTCCAGGGCATCTATGACTATCTTTGTGACTGAGGGCCATAGATCCTGGAACTTTGTAGTAATTTGGTTAACCTGATTCTATAGAGTTTGTTTCTCTTAAAGGATATGATCTCATTGTGCAATGAGGGAAAGAATATGTTTTTGTTTTTGTTCATGTTCAGCTGCCAGAACATTGTGCAACGCCTCCACTTGGCGTGCAACCAATTGAATGAAATTAATAAATTGAGATGAGGACCAACCCTAGAGGTCATCAGGGGTCATAGTAGAGGGTTTAGGGAACCAACTATGCAATGGTTGTCTGCTAGAAACTGATTTCCTTTGGGGTGATGCTTCTCTCTGCAAGGGTTTGGCGGTGTGAGGACTAATGTGGACCGGGGTGGAGCGCAGTGGTGACGAGGGGTTGGGATCAACGGGCAGGGGCAATGTGTGGAAGGTTTCTAAGTTTGGATTCTTAGGGGAAATAAACTGACCAGTGGTCGTTAGTGGGCCTAATTCAAGTAGAAAATACAACAGACGTATGAATAAACTCTATGCTTGAAGGATGAGCTATAACTTTCCCATTTTCATTTTTAGTAACTGAGTGGATAACGAAGTCTACCTCCATTTATGCTTCAGTACTAAGCAAAGTTCCATATGGAAGTATGTCTAAGATGGTGGTGGAGGTGGAGGTTGTTCAACGTGAGGGATTGCCCGAACTTGCGGATGCGGCAGAAGTGGAAGGTGGATTAGCTTTAGTGATGGGCGTGTTAGGTGTGAGATTAGGGTTCTTCATCGGTAAGATCAACAACTTGGGTAGAGGTGGTTTTAATCTCTTTCTTAGGGACCGATGGTGCTTTGGTGGTAAGATGTCATATATTCAAAATTGTGGGTTCGGAATAAGATTGAGGGCCCACTAAGAGAATTGAAGCAATAACATGGCTACAGGTCAAAGAAACAAGCGGACTTGAACTAAGAAATTCAGAAAAGGTAGGAAAAGGACTTACTGATGCCTAGAGATTCTCTAGATTTTCATGTAAGGACTGAATATGTGTCTCAAGCTTCTTAATGACTAGATTCAATGTTTCCTTCGTCAGTTACTTCCTTGAGGCTAAAGGGGTTTCTCCAAGTAGTGGTTGAGGCATCATTCCTCCAAACAAGTATATATTCTTCCCTCCCAAACTTCCCTAGAAATCCCAAGCTATGAAGAGATTTCGGTATGGAAAGCTTCCTCTGATAGCATAAAATTTTGGGCCCACATGTGAAATGTGTCAGGGTTGATGCACTTAGGTTGCACCTAGGTGCTACCATGACTTATGCCAAACCATATATCATGTGAGTATTCATCAAGGAGTGACAACGGGATTCTTGGTCTGGCCCTAGTGACATCCACATTTTTTTGTATCATTCGTAAAAAGAGGCCTCATTGGTTTCCTTGTTGTTGGGGTCCCTAAAGGTCCTCCATAGTAAATACATGAGTGCAAGGGATTGCTCTTTAGAAATCGTCGCCATATCTCTCCCCTATGGTGGGAACCATTTCCACATAGCTCAGGTAACAACGAGGTATCCATATATAAAATTAGAGGCCCTTTTATAGACATCTTCACAAGCGTCAAAGAGTTCATTTAATAGAAAACTACACCAATTCCACTTTGTTCCTTGCACACAAGATTCTGTAACTGAGATAGTATCCAATGTGCATTAACCTCTCGAGAAGTGTCGCATGAAATTTATAAAAATCATATAATAGGAAAATTTGATGTTAGGCTTGTTAATTGGTTCTATTATGTCACCTTTACCATCACGTTGGGTACCACACATGTTATAGTAATTGTCATTGCCCGTCTTCTTCCCCCACTTGGAATTATTCTAAAATGAAATTGATATCGTGGCTCTCGCGGCAGACAACCCTATGAGCCTGTGAATGTTGATGGCATATATTGGGTATTCCTTTTCGAGCCATAGAAACCCTCCATGCATCTTGCTAACGTGGAATTATGTGCATTTCATCGCTGCTCCCGTAGTGTTGAATACTAGAAGACCCCGTAGTAGCGTCGATCTCTATAATCCTCTAAAGTCTTCTCTAACTTTAATTGACTGGATTCCATCGTATTTGGTGACATATTTTGTGTATACTTCCCACTTGAGCGCTTGAAAATGGAACAAGTTTGAGATAGCATTGTCTATGAGCACAGCGTTATTGTATTTTCCATATAGATGCTCGGTTTTTGTAATTCTTGAATCTAGTTCAGTGTCTAGAGAAGAGAGTATGATCTTGGTCATGGCTGCAGTGCGAGGGTGATACACAATGAACAAGGGAGGCTTGAACTTGGGCTAGGAAGGGAAATTGGATATAGACTCCACACTGGGAAATTTGACGACCTCGTCTTTTGATACTAAGAAGCTTATCTTTGCCATGCAAATTAAATAGAAAGGCTCGACACGAAGTTTTTTATTAGACCGCTTAACTGATAAATAGGGTAACTTTCTTTACTCGATCCCAACTATTGCAACAATAATGATGGCTAGATGGACCTGATTCGAATGACACGAAAAATGAAAAAGGAGGGTGGGAATGATGGGTAATTATGGTGCTATGATGTCAAGCACCTATAATTTGATGAACGGATCGTTCCAAGGATATTACGGGAGAGATTTAGCTCAATTTTGAACTAACATGAGGAATTATTACGGATATGACAACTGACACGTGCGACTCCCCAATCACAAATCGTTGTAGGGGGGTGAAGTTACTTCCACAACTGAAAGAACTGATGGAAATTTATTCATGACTGAATTTCATTGGAAATACTGACTAAATAAATTAATTGATGCAAGTGAAATAATAAAATAACTGACTGAATTTACCTAGACCTACCTACGATCCCTTCCATAGATCAAATCATTTTGACGTAGACATGGTTGAGTCGAGGAAATGTTTTAAGCGTGCACCACTCACCCATCCAAGAAGTAGGAATCCATCTAGTTGTGTGAGCTTGATAGCTCCTAATTCTCCCACTTCCACAACTATGAATGGTCTTAAACAGTGAATTTTCAACTTTCAATGAAACTTTAAATACTTATTGTCATATAGCAGAACATGTCCTCCAACTGTAAAATATTTATGGTTGATATATCTGTCATGCCATGCTTTCTGCTTCTGCTTTTTGACAATTTGGTGGAAGTCGACCAGAAACCTACTTCGTCCATCTCCCAAAATTATTCCAACCGTTTTGGAATTGATTCATCCTTTGTCATGTGAGTGCCCTACACAATAAAAATATTGGGGATGGTAAACTCCGCAGATACTACAGCTTCATGTACACACACTAGCTGGGAGGGTGTATACTTGTGTAAGTGCTTGACAGTTGTAAAATAAGCCCATAGTTTAGCTGGCACCTGTTCCTCCCAATCATCTCTATTGGCGGAGCATGTCTTGGTGAGTCCTCTCTCTAGAATTTTGTTAAAAGCTTCTACAGTACCATTTGCTTTAGGGTGATATGGGTTTCTCTTATGGTGTTGTATCATAAAGTTTTGCATCAATGAAGTGACCATATCATTAAATAAGTGGGTCCCCTAGTCACTGGTGAGGCTTAAGGGGCACCCAAATCAAGTAATAATATTCTCAAAGATGAATCTAGCGGTAGTGTCTGCAATGAAAACTTTAACTGGTGCAGTTTCAGCCCATCTAGTAAGGTACACTATGGCAGTAATAATATATCTAACGTGTGAGTGACGCATTGGTGGGTTCATAGGTCCCATGAATTTGATTGCCCATTTCTCAAAAGCCAAGAGTGTTCGTACTGGTTGCAAAGGAACTTCATCCCAGTACGATGGCTTTCCAACCCTTCGGTAGACATCACATCTCTTGGCGTAGTCCTTTGTGTCTCGAGAAAGTGTGGGCCACTAGATTCCCGCCTACAACACTTTCCTCACGGTGGCCTTCCCACCAATATTCCCACCCACAACCCATAAATTAAATTCCCGCAATACGTCTTGTCTCTCATGATCAAGAACACACCTTCGCAATATCTGATCAAGGCCCAACTTGAATAGTTGTTCTGCGATCAACTGGTAATCTGTAGCGCAAACCACCATGTGCCTTCGTTGTGTTGTTATGTACCCCTCTGGGCATTTACATGTGGCTATAAATACTACAATTTCCTCCAAGTAGTCTAGTATGGCTTCGACTCAAAATAGGGCGGCATCTGGCAACTGATCATTTACTGACCCTCTACCTTCGCCTAATTCTAACCGGGAAAGGTGATCAGGGCCCACGTTAAATCTTCATGGCTTGACGATTACTTCAAATGTGAACTCTTGGAATAGAAGAAGCCATCTACAAATCCTTCCTTCAAGTACAGGCTTGTTCACCAAGTGCTTCAGGGCAGTATGATCAATGAAGAATTTTAACGAAGCCCCCAGAAGATAGTATCGAAACTTTTGTAGCAAATACACCAATGCAAGCGCTTTGCACTCAGTCTAGTATAATTCTTTTCTACCATGGACAATTTTATTCTAGCAAAGTAGAAGGGTGATCAAGATTTCCATCTCTGGGTTGAGCCAGGACGGCCCCCAAGGCAATACCCAATGCGTCAATATGAACATGAAATTTCTTCTTCCAATCTAGATAAACCAAGATTGGTGTACTTGCTAGTTTTTCTTTCAGCACATTGAAAGCAACTTCGCATTCATCCGACCATGCGAACATTTCGACTTTCTTCAATAGCTTCTCCAATGGTGCAGCGATCGAGCCATAGTTGCGGATGAACATCCTATAATATCCTATGGGGCCAAGGGTGGATCTCAGTTGTTTAACATTTGTTGGTGGGGCCATATTTAGGATCACTACGACCTTAATGGGATCAACACATAATCCCTCTTTGTAGACTATATAGCCCAGAAGTGTTCTGAAAGGGACAACGAATATGTACTTTTTTAGGTTTAGGGAGATCTACAGTTGTCTATAACAGTCAAACATCACTCAAAGAAAATTGGAATGTTTTTTAGTAAACTGTAGACAATCCAGTCATCCATGTAAACCTCTAGAAACCTACGAATATAATCCCTGAAGGTAGTGATTACAATTCTTGAGAATATTGCTGAGGCATTATTGAGCCCAAAAGGCATGACATGGTAAGCATAGATCCCCATTCAATGGTGAATGTGCTTTTCTTCTTATTTTCCTCCGCAATCTAGACTTGATGGTAACCAGATAATCCATGTGCAAAAGAGTAAGCTTCATTTCGTGCCACAATGTTTATAAAATCATCGTTGAAAGGGGTGGGAAAGGGATAGTGAACACAAGAATTGTTCAAACTCCAGTAATCCACACATACCTGAATTTCTTCAGCGTCCTTTTTCTTCTGTATAACAATTGGACTGACCCACTCATCCTTGTCAACTAGGAAGATAAGTCCTGCTGCCAACATCTTGTCAATATCCTTCTTCAACTTCTCTGACTCTCGATTTTAGCATATACGAACGATGTTTCACTGGATTTACATCAGGTTTAAGCACAACCTTCATCTCCCCTAACTCTCCCTTAATCCCTTTAAGCTCTGCAACAGACGAAGGGAACAAGTCTTCATATTCTCTTAGGAGATTGAAGATTTCCTTCGTACTCTACTCATCCCAGTAATCTCCAATCAAGGCTAACTTAGGCTTCTCATCAGTGCCAATGTTGTGTTTCCACAACTTCAGAGGCAGTAATTGTGGACCATCAATTGCAAGCCCATCTTCAACACTTCATTCCCCCTCAATTTCTTTGAATTTCAAATGTCTCAATTCCTCCAAATCATCTTCATTAGGCTCCCATTTTATCTTTCCACAAGCTACGGCTTCATGGAATTTGGATTCATATATATGCTCAAAGGTGTTCTCATCTATACATCCCTTCGTCAACTACCCTATCATGAGAAAAACCCTTTTAACAGCGTGAAAGTCGTTGTTATCCTTTCGTCACTATCTGTGAAAGAAAATTCGTTGATAAATTGAGTTGTTATACAATCCCAATCACCAGTCTGTCTTCTCATCTCTTCCTTTACATACCATGCCTTCGGAATTGTCCTCACAGTGTATACAAAGTTTTGCACCCACAATTCCTTTGGAATTCCTTCCTTGATCCATCTCCACTTACAATGTTGCAGGTGTTTCCGAGGATCGAAGCTTCCCTGGGACTTAATGAAGTTTTGTGGCTAGTCCTATGAATACTTGAATTTGACTCTCATTTTTGTCTTAATCCCCTGCCATTCTCTGAGATGGTTGCGGTGAGATCCCCACCACTTTGTCATGTCACTAGTAAAGCGACATCCAGTAAAGGCAGTTTGTGTTCTTCAGAGATTTTGCATCAACTTCATTAAGAAAATCAGTAACAAATCCCATGCCATTGAAAATAGGGAATTCTTGTACCTCGGTACCAACCCAATTGATACCATGGATCGTGGTGTAGTGCCTGGTGTTGATCTTGCATCCGCCCTACTATCAGTTATCCCATGTAGCCTTAGATCCAACCTCCGAGATTTGGATGATCCTCTAGTTAATCGGTCCTCCTGTCATCAAATTAATATAGTCTTCTCTTCTTCCCATGGCCAGTTAGTATAGTTGATCCAACAACTTAGGTTCTTTTTCATATGTCGGCTTAGTGAACCTTGGCCCTTAGTATGGGTCTAGGGGTTGGATCACTCTAACTCCCACCACTTCAAAGTTCATTTTCTCCTTCTTTAGATTGATTATCATGTAATTCTTAAAGGCCCATTTTGTTCCAAGCAATGTCAGATAGGGGTCTTTGTCCCCCATAATATATATTACTTCAAAGTCAGCATAATTTTTTACCCCTACTATGTCAACTTCTACATCTTCTAGCATTCCAATTGGGAGTATACAATATTGATTCGCCATGCGTCACTGAATTAGAGAGAATGCCAACTTCATCCTTTCCAAGACTTCCGAGGTTTTTCTTGGCATGATATTCACATCTGAGCCTAGGTCTAACATTGTATCCTTGATCTGAAAACCTGCAATCTGAGCATCAATTTGGAACTCTCTCCATGTTCTCTTCTTGTTCATGTGCACCCTCCTGGAGTGCCATTTGGGTAAGTTGGTAGAAATGAATCCTTCCTCATTCACCCCATCCTTAATAGCTTTAAGACTTTCTCGCAACTTCCCAGGCATCTGATCATCATTCACAATCTGCAGAAATAGCCTGAACCATTTCGTTATGGGTCGAGTATTGAGTTGTGATAGGTCTAAGCTCCTAGCTTTTGAAAACCCTAGTTGTTCTCCTTGGTCTCACCACTTAGAGTCAACTTGTTAAAAGTATATGCGGCTTCTTTGTAGTACTGCTTCTGTTGATCAAAATCGTATGAGCGATTTGGTGAGGATGGTTTTATGATTCTTGGTTGTTCAGTGACTCCAAAGTTAGCTCTGGTCTTCTTCCCTCCATGGGTGACTACATTAATGTTTGAGAGGGGAGTTTTCTCAAGTATCCTTGGTTCAGAATTGATTAAATTTTCTCCCCTTTGGCAGTTGCCTTCTTCCTATCTGGCAATCAGCTCTGGACAGTATTATGTTGCATGTGTGTTGACCCTACACTGAGAACACAAGGGTCTTTTGGGTAGAAAACAGTCTCTTGTGACATGCCCCTCCTGATCACAGTTGTAGCAACGGATTGGACCTCTGCAACCTATTCTTCCCCCCTTTGTTCCTCCACCTCCTTGTCCTTGAGGAGTCTCATTGATCTGATAGGAAAATCGATCCAATTGATTAGCTAGGGCATCTAGCGCTTTACACTAATCAGTATGGTGAGTTGCTGAGCCACATAATTCAAAAAAAGTATTTTTTTTATTTTTTCAAATTGGGCAGAGGCGAGGTAGATGTCCATACGTTTTTCATATTTCGCAATACTCAGTTGGTGCTACTCTCTGTTGGTTCAAAAATGCATGGAACTAAGGGCACCCTATGTATATACCTTGCGTACCAATATGTGCACCTCTAGCAGCGGGTAAATATGTGGATGGCCCCACTGATACGGAGGGAGTGCTTAGGCCTCACAACCTTGGGCACTCTGTGGTGTGATGCCCCTCGATATGACAGTTGGTACACCATACATTTGGTCGCACAAGTCGCGCCAGTTATAGTCCCCTCAGCTACTCTGCCATATCTGCAATATGGTGTTGCAATCCTAGGATAGAGGGGTCATGTGAGGTTACCGCACCCCCCAACCCCCCCCCCCCCCCAAACCAAGTGCTCATGTGGGTATCTAGCCATAGCCTCAATTTGAGTTGCTTGCTCCAGGGTGTCTTGCAAAGTATCGATCTTTTGTTGAGTCAATGGTGTGCAAGTAAGTGGTAACGCTTTAATGAACCAATTTCATTGATGATTGGGGTCAATCGGGTAACTCAGCTTACCAATCGCATCTTTAAACCTATGCAATAGCTCCCAAGAAGTTTCCCCTTCCCGCTACTTGATTTCCCATAACTCGGAAAACCCTCATTGGTTAGTCTGGGGAAGCTTAAACTCCTGAACAAACTCTCGTATGACTTTGTCTACCATTGGATTCTATTGCAATGCATACCATTTGATGAACCATCTCAATTTTCTCTCTCAAGGAATGGTTGAAATTCAATTAGCTTTGTAGCATATGGAGTTTGTCGAGCCCTCCAAATAGCTTCACATAGGTACCAATGCTACTCTACGTCCTCATTCCCCCTACCAGAGAACTTGGGATATTGGGTGAAGGATCCCTTCATGTTTGATTGAACTTTTGGGATGAGTATAAATCCTTGAGAACTGGGTTGTGATGATCCTTGGAGACTTCTACTAATGTTACTATTTCCACTACTAATGGTACCAGCGTTGTAGGTAGCATGCACTTTGTGAACCATTATGACTTTAATTAACTTAGATAAAAATTGATCAGGGTTGTGATAAAATACCATGGGAAGGTTGTGAGAGGTACTCCCTGAGTTGTTGGGCAACAAATTGCTATTCATGAAGGACACATCATTCTCGGAAAACAATCTTCTCATGGTGGAGTGCATGTCATCATCTGGTCCTTCCTCGGAACCTATGAAGTCCATTCCATCTAGCGTTACCATCTTCGCTGGCAGGGTGGAGCCTCTACTGCTTCTCTGACCCTTTATCACTACAATTGTCTCAGCCTCTCCTAGTGAACCAACTTCCACTCTAGCTTTATCCCCACCGCTCTGCAACTTCAGTCGACTTCTTTCTCTTTCTCGTTCCTCTGGACTACCTAACACCACTTCTACTTCGTGTAGCTCTCTTCGCCTTTTATCGATCTCCTGTAGAGTTTTCTCTTGCCATTCTTCAGTTATTTGCGCTCTCCTTCGTGCCCTCAAATGTATGGCCTTCTGGAAGTCATTCATGCCCATTTCTTCAATATTTTCATAGCTCCCAGTCAGGTAGCATCCCTCCCCTTAACTCCTTCCCCCAATGTCGTGGCTTTAAGCTGCCATGGGCGGGTTCTGGAATACCAATAAGTTATCTTCTACCATCAGAACCTTAGCCCACAATGGAATTTCCTTCAGCAGTCTTCCCTGCAACCCCGACTTGAACGTGGCCTCAACCTTAAAGAAGCACTGATAACCCTCCGCAACAAACTTAATAATATACCCCTGTAATGTGGTATGCACCCAGAAATCAACAACTCGTGTAAGATTCGTGTCAAGTCGATGTAGTTCTACAACATTTGTTTGAGTGTAGGTAAGAAGGAATTGGATCTGTCCGTTGGTCGTTTATTTTATTTGCAATATCTCCAACCAATTGTAGAGCTCCTCTAGGAACTTGCACCAAAAGATCTCGTATTGATCACTTGCATGCTCCACGTACAAAATTTCTTCCTTCAACAACATTGCACTTTGACAATGGTGTTTAGTTTGTTGAGAATAAAACCGCTCTACTTGTTCATGCCACCAATCTTACAGCTCCTTAAAGATTCTCAACACCATATTCTAGACCCCATTGGAAATTTTTAGGTCCCGGCAACGGAACCATTTGTTGGCGAGAAATGATGAAGGGGTTGAGACCTTTGGTTTCGGCACAAGGGCCAACAAAGGCTCCGCCATAGTCTAGCATAACACCAGCGTTTTCATCCTATTTAGGAAGAATAAGACATCTCACCTGAGACGTGTCATGACCTTACTTAGTTAAAGGGTTGGAATCTGGTGTCAGGAGAAACCACATGGAGGCTATAAACACCCAATGAACCCAAAACTAAAACATCAAAGGTGCAATCATGACAGCGCAAGCATTCAAGAAGAAAATATATTGTGCATGTGCAGTTATAATAAAAAAAATAAAAAGCCACATCAAGTAACACATGAAGATTCTCATATAGCCCTGTAACTCCTTCCTCCATTAATTTCAACAACATTATAGCAATACATCAGGCTCGAGGGCCTCACTGACACAATAGAAACTAACATAACAAGATATTACATGAGCAACATAAGATAGAATAGTGTGAGTTCAATAAGGTTTGCGAGAGTGTTTTAGTGTACTCCTTGTTTCTCTTCTCTCTCCTCGGCTTTTTCTTCCAGCCTTCTTAAACCTTGTGCTCTCTTGGACTGTTACTTCTCCCTCGGATTCTTTGCCTTTTCCCTCTTTCGACTACCTCTATTTCTTGGTTGTGTATGCTTCCTCAGTTGCCAACGTTCCTTTCATCTCAACCACCATTGCTTGAGTCCTGATTTCTCTGGTCGATCCTCCTGCAACTGCTAGTGTTTGGCAGGTCCCTTCTCCTTCCCCAATTGTCTTCTCTGCAACTTCCCAAAAGTTACCTTTGGTCAAAATGTGGTCAATATTCAAACCATGTCATAACTTAGCTCTCAAAATAAATAACCCAATAGAGGCCTCTAAGATACGAACTCAATTTGCCCAATTTTCACATGGTCGAGTTGTCTTTGGTTCACATGATTATTTGACTGATAGGCGCAAGAAGGAGGAATCGATTGATTGGCGGTGGCTTCATGGTGCTGATGCTCCTAAGTTGTAGCAATTTGTGATACGATTACTTCGACAGGTAGCTAGATTCTCATCTTGTTTTTGTATTATTTAATTAATTTAATTTACATACTTAAAAGTGAACATTGTCTTTAGTCTTCTCCTAACTATTTTCCATATGATTACTTGGGCAAGTAGCTAGTTCCTCAGCTTGTGAGAGGAATTGGAGCACGTATGCTTTCATCCATCCATCGTAGAAAAATAGGTTGTGACCAAAAAAGGTTGAGAACTTAGTCTACATTCATAACACACTTCATCTCATATCGCGTAAAGACCCAGGGTATAGGGAGGGTCCTTTCAAGTGATGGGACCAATACACAAATGATGTTACATGTGTAGACAAGAAGATACAGTGGTATGGTCTTATTGAGCTACATCAGGTTACTATGGATGAGCAAGAGGCTCCATATGAGAGTGATCCGTCCCTAGAGAGCATGTTGATTAAAGAGCTTAGTGATATTGATAACATGGCTTAAGGAAACCTAATCTTATTCATTGTTCAGTTTCACTTTTTTTGGAACTTTGAAAATTTCTATTTCATTTTTGGAAATGCCTAAGAGAAAACTTTGAATGTAGTATGACAATGAACATATATTTATGACACTAATATCTATTATCATGATTCACATCAATAAGTAAATTGCAATTTCCACTTGATATCAAATTTGAAATTTCAAAGTGAATGTCCATGTTTAAGTCTTTGAATGATATATTTTTCTTGTTGTAAGTTGGAAGATTTCAAAATTCATATATATTATAATTTATAAATAAATATAATATATATAAATTATAATATACACCTAACTAACATGTTAGCGTCCAATAGTCATAGCGATCAAAAGTACCCTTTTCATATTGTGGATAGGGTCTTAGGGTCAAATTATTATATTTTCAAATAAAATTTGACATCTCTCTTGGTTGGAAAAGGGTCTTGAGTCAATGTCTAAATGTATAATGTATATGCTACTCTCATCACAAGCCTAAGGTCATGGTCATCATCAAAAGTATCATCATAAAATCTCATAGGTCTTTTGAGGTCATTTGTTGCACACATGGACAGTTTTATTTCAAAATCAGTTTATGAAGTAATGGACATGAATTTTACATAAGTGAAAGAGGTTTTTGTCAATCACAGACCCAAGAACAAAAACTTCCTTCAGTTTATGCACAGGTGTTATGATTTGAGAAACATGCAGTGAGATTTGAGTCTTATGTTCAAAAAATCAAATTTTGAATTTATTTTACTTTTTAAGTAATTGTTTTTTAGCACGCTTTTCTAACATATGGAAAATAATTTTGAGAAACCCAAGGAATTTTGTCAAGAACGAGCTAGATATGAAAAACCTCTTGCAGTTTCTTCACAGGTGGCGTGGATTGGAATATTTGATTAGATCTTTACAACCTAGTTTTATAGATTTAAACATTTAATGATTTCTTGTTTTAGTCATGATTTGTCATATTCAGAGGAAATGGAGATGAATCTGAGAAAACTAAGATGTTTCTCTCAAACACAATCTAATATACAAAAACCTCCTTTCGTTTTGTAATAGATTTCATTATGCAAGAGATACGAGTTAATCTTTGACCCCTATTTTCATAAATTTGGTCCCTATTACTAGAAGGGAGTGCCAAATTTAATGCAATTGTTTCTATCTTTAGGGAGATGGTTGAGCTCGACTTCCTTAGTCCAAGGATGAGCTAATTGTATATATTTATGAATTTCAGAGTACAAAAGGTTGGACATCATAAGTGAGAACACTTGTAGCTTGTATTTCAACTCTTTATTCAGGGAATCAAAGGAGCAAATTGCAGCGATTATCTAGGAATTCATGTGCGGTGAGTTTGTGATAAAGTATTTTCTTTATTATAGTTTTTTATGAATAATATAAATCTCATTTCCATATCTTATTTCTTCGATGACTTTCCTTAAAGGTCATAAGCAAAATTATTTGCATAAAGCTCTGTTTTGATGGGAATATTGTTGTGTAATTCCCCTTCTTACTTAATGAACTCATGGTGCATATGCTCATTAAGACCTTTTTCTTGTTTCAAACACCCTAAAACCATCACAAAAGCATTGCTACCTTGATGCTCTATATATTTGTTGTTGTAACCATTTGATCCTTTAACCAAGCTACCTGGTTTTCATCCCTAATCCAGCATCAAAACCCTACCTGAGCCTAACATATCTAGCCTAATGTCTTTTCCCCTTCCAGACATCATTGATTGTGAATTCATATAGAGATCCCTCTCTGGTTTCGCAGGGCTAGTTGTTGAACCCAAGTGGTTTGAGGTTACCTCCTTCGATCTCCCTTCTCAACTTTGGGACATTGTGGAGGATAACATAACCCATGTACCATGTTTCAAAAGTGACGCACATGTCCCTGAAACCATGTTTCTTGGCAATGTAGGAAAATGCATGTATGTAAAATGATTGGTAAGATATATCATAGTATACAACTATATTCCAATATAACATTGATGTAGCATCATATGGGAGAAATGGAATGAAAGATTGACTATGAAAAGGGATAGTGGTTCATGTGTTCCAGTTATTTGGTGAGGAGACCATAGTATTTGATATGGTACATACAAAAGTCATAGAGCCACCCAATACAAAGGCATCACTTGGAGTTACCAATGTTAATCAAGGAGACTCGTTTATCTTTGTTAATTGTAGTTTGAAAACATCAACTAATAGTAGTAGATGTCAAGAAAAGTTATTAGGTAATGAAGGAACCCCATTTAATCTTTGTTAATTTTTGTTTGAAAACATCACCTTGTAGTTAATAGGTGGCAAGGAAAGTTATTAGGTAATAGTGAAATTCTAATAGAAGGTATTTAGGTATTGGAAGTACTTAAGTTACTTTGTTTGTAAGTGGAGGCCAAAACTTGGTAACTCAACTAGAGCCTTAAGGGTTTGTTTTATACATATGCCATTTAAAAGTGCGATTAAAATGCAAGATCTCTAGATTGCATTTTCCTGAGATGGCAAGGAGCATTGGTTTTTCAATGAATCAATATGGAATGTGAAGAGCAATGCCCTATCCTCCAAATTATAGTTTCCAATAAGGAAAAGATATTTACAATGGTATATGATGTATGTATAGAGAATGCCATGAGGTGACATGTAATTTTGTTCCACAACTTCATAAGACGCCAAGATTAATATCATTGCTTACAAATACAGAAAAAAAAGACTAATGCCAAGAGAATAAATAATCAAGGCCATTAATATAGGGTAATGACACAGTGGTTCAAATTTAAAATTATACCAACATAGTTGAGGTACAAAAACACAAACTTATGTGCTTAAAAGATCAAGGTCTAAATAGATCTATGCTAGTTGATTTATTATTATAAAATAATCTTTTGTAATATTATGGCAGTTTATATATATTATTGTTGGTTTGTTGGTTTTTTTCCTCGTTTACATTGCCAACCTCAAAGCTGATTTTGGTTTACACATTTCTTTTCTCATTGCAACGGTAGGCAATACCACCTTCAGCGACCTCTGAGATTCTAGTTTCATCCATGCTTGTTGAGATGCATCGTTTATGGGATTTCATTCAACAAAGTGAACTTTAGTGTTCACCAACTTAAATCTCTGCATCAATTATGACCCCTAGTGCACTACAACATAGAATTCCATAATGCACTAGAACATAGAATTCCATACACACTTCAAACTCTTGGATTTCTTTGTAGCTTGTCATTCATTATTATTAATCAGCCTTTTAATGGAAAATTTTCAACCAATTTTCTTAATCCAAAAGGAAGTCATTACATCGAAGAAATTGATCAAATTGAAACCTTCATGGCAGCAAAGCATCTGCCCCTTATCATATAATCTCCAAATACCTTATCAGACTTTCCAGATTAATGTCTTAGCTTGAAATCACAATTTTATCATGTTAAATGACAACAATTACTAAATGTAAATTTTATGTTCATACAAGTAAATATTGTTGCGATTATTCAATGTTACAAACAAAAATATGGTTACCAAAATTGTTGTAATGAAGCCTACTTCATATATGTTTAGAGAGATGAGGAGGTTATATCATAACCCTGAATGTAATGATTATCTTGAAGAATAAAATCTAATTGCCTTGCCAGTGGTTTTCCTTGACGAGTTGTCAAGGTTTTACCATGTAAATTGTATGTTTATGTGTATAATTTTGTGTCCTTTCACTGTGACTAATCTAATTTGAGAAGATATTCTTAATAGAAGATTAAGAAGGTTAATTATGTATCTTCTATTGCCCTTCCTTTCCTAGCAAAATAGTTTTAGTTCCTTCTTTACTCGAGAACATGCCACCTTTTCCATGATTGGAAACATTTAGCTAATGAAGTCACTTACTCCTATATTTAATTCGACACTACATGGTGTGCACACTCAATTCTTTTGTGTGCCAATGGGATGACCAGTTTCACCATATCTAATCCCACTTCCAAAAACCATCAACGTGGCCACATTAAGGACTAGGGAGGGGCAAGTATTTGGAAAACAACTCCAACATTTGAGTCATGTTACCTTGTACAGTGAAGAAGGGGTTGAAACAAGTGATAAATGAGATGTTTATGTTATGAAACCAGCGCACAAAAATATAGAAAAGATAGATCAACGATTTAAAAATCAACCTCTTCGAGGGGGCAACCTCCTTTACATTACACAAACAAACAATTTTTGGATGATACAAATGACAATACCTCTTTTCTATATATAGGAGTCTAAGTGGTCCCAATATAATTAAAGCTTACATAACAATAATATTGTAGGTGCACAACGATAATAGTAGGCTTCTATGGGACACAATAATAACAACATGGGGACTACAAGGGCACAACAATATCATAAAGGGGTTGCACTAATAACAATAAAGGGCTACACTAGTAGTATAGGGACCTAACATGCCCCTCTCCTTCAAAAATTTTTGTCCTCAAAGCTCGAGTAGTTCTAGATGTTTTTGTATAAAATTCTCGTCCTCCCATGTGGAATCTTCAACGGGTAAGTTCTTCCACTTGATGAGATACTATAAAATTGATCGATTTCGTATTTGTCAGATTCTTGTTTCCGCCACTACTTCAGGTTCAAATATGATTTTTCGTTCCTTATCAAGTTCCAACAATATTGTTTGAACTAGGACCTTGTCACCTATAACCTTCTTTAAGCATGAAAATTGGAAAACTGGGAGCACTCAGGGAGATGTAGGAAGCTCCAATTTGTATGACATAGTACCAATCTTTTGCAACACTTTATAAAGACCATAATACTTTGGTGATAATTTATTATCCTTCTTAGCTTGCTTGAGGGACATTTGCTTGTATGATTGTAGTCGTAAAAATACTTAATCGCCTATGTCAAAACTTATTTCACTGCAATGTTGATATGCCTATTGTTTCATTCGATTCTGCGCGAAAGTGAGACTATCATTTTTCTTCTTGATATGTCCTATCTTGACAATTTGAGGAGTGGTAATTCATACCAATGTATTATAAGATATAGTCAGATTCATTTCTTCTTTCTCTAAGGTTGGTTCCTGGTATATATCCTCTTCTTTTGACGTTTCTTGATCATTTTCTTCCTCCTCTTCGCAATCAATGTAAAATAATTTATTCTCAACACACTTATGACCTTTAGTGTATTTGTTATCACAACTGTAACAAAGGTCATTTTCTCTTTTTTCTTCAAATTGTTTTGGTGTCAACCTTGTAGGTTGTGGAACGCTAAGAGAAACAACACTTCCATCTTTATAATTGTGAGTGGTAAGATTCCTTCTTGTCATAATTTTGTTTTCAATTTTTCTTGTCAATCTGTATGCCTTCTCCAATGAATTAGGTTCCCAAAGGCGAACCACATGTTGGATGTTATCATTTAAACTCCTTATGAAAGCTTCAATCCTATGCTTCTCCAGAATATCATTTACCCTTATATTCAATTTTTGGAAGTCCTCAATGTGCTCTGCCATTGAACCCTTTTGTTTGAAAATTATCAACTGGCTAAAAAGGGCGTTGCTCTTTGTATCCTCATAATGTGCTATCATTTCCTCCATGAAAAGTGACCAGGTGACGAGTTGTTTACGAGAACAAATCCCTCTACCATACAAATTGATTCGGTTCTAAATATAAAAATGCAATACATACCATTTGTGTGTTTTGCACATTATGTAGATCAAAATATTTCTCATCTGTAGTATCCATGTTACGGAATCCTTGCCATCAAAATTCATCATATCTATCTTTGGAATATGTTAGGTCTTCAATCCAATGTTAGAATCTATGAAATCATAATTAACATTATTTTTGTTCTCATCATGAGTTTCATCTACTACCTTTTCACCATTAGGAAACCTTTCTTGTAGCAGCTTTGTCCCACCTTCCCTCAAACCTTCCATGTCTTTCTTCCAGTACGCTTCCATACCATCGATATCAGCTTCCATGGCATAGATAAAACTATTTATCTTAGCTTCGATCGCATTCTTCAAATCATCCATCCAATTTTGATTACTAGGTGTTTCTATTTTCTTGATTTGAGTAATTCTTTTTCTTGATTTTAAGATCTCGATCATGAATTTGTTGCATCTCTGAAAGTTCAAATCTCCAAGGTCTAGAATTGTGACCTGCAGTAGCCCTCTGCATCTTCTTTCCAATACCACAAGTCTAATTGAAATTGGATTCTCCAAGCAAGAGTTATGTCCAATCTCCCAAAATGATATGATTATATACTTTTTCAGTAGAGCGAACTTGTATGAAGTGCCACGTGTCACTGTTTCGACCTTCAAACCTGAAAACGGTACACAGAGAAGTACAATCTATCATCTTCCTGTAACTTCTTACAAAATTTTAATCTAATGCTCAAAGATAAAGTTAAGACGATTTCCCCAAGGTCGCCTATTTTGGAATGTAATTCAGGAGCCTGCAAAAACCCTAAAGGTCTTGGACCATATCTCCGAAAATATAGCGAAACGATCTCTAAAAATCGAGCCAGATTCACCAAGATTTCAACTCAAATGGGTTTTCATTTCAAAGTCTGCACATTTGTATAAACAAAATTATAGTGAAAATGCCACGATGCATGTTTGAGATAGAATTATGGAGCTTGCAAAAACCCTAACTTCCTCAAATCATATATCTGAAAATATAACAAGACAAGATCTAAAATTCAGACCTGTGGTTCAGAACAATTTCAGCTCGCATGGGTTTTTTTTAGCTTCTAAAACTTCATAGAGAAAAAGTTATAGCGAAAATGCCACGATAACCTATTTGGGGCAGCTCAACTCTATAATCCAAAGCTCTGATACCAAATGTTATGAAACAAACTCACAAAAAATAGAAAAGATAGATC
Organism: Pinus taeda; assembly: GCA_000404065.3. Lineage (NCBI taxonomy): Eukaryota > Viridiplantae > Streptophyta > Pinopsida > Pinales > Pinaceae > Pinus > Pinus taeda. Next base: position 28,346 of record APFE031522491.1, on the reverse strand, counting down.
AACGACTTAAAAATCAACACCTTCGAGGGGGCAACCCTCTTTACCATTACACAAATGAACAATTCTTGGATGATACAAATGACAATACTTCATTTGTATATATAGGAGTCTAAGTGGTCCCAATATAATTGGAGCTTACATAACAATAATATTGTAAGGGCACAGCAATAACAATAGTGGGCTTCTATGGGACACAATAATAACATGGGTACTACATGAGCACAACAATACCATAAGGGAGTTGCACTAATAACAATAAGGGACTACACTAGAAGTATAGGGACCTAACAGTTTACAAGTGAAATTTGGGAACTAAAAGGAGTGGCTAGTTCTACACCTTGCTTTGAATCATTTGCGTTGTCCAAGAAAGAAACGAGATTCAAAACAAGAGGGACACATAACATATAAGCACCATCCTGACTTGTCACGTTGTACAAACCAGAAACTTAATCCATAGTAAGAAAAGATGATGAACCCAAAGTCCAAACATCAATGAGAGACAGTATTCTCCCACCCCCAAGTACGTAGTAAGTCTCCTACACGTGTATTTCTCTTATTCAGATACATTGTTAGAGCATCTAGATCAAAGATTCCAAAAAATAGTACCAAATATTTCCATTGGCATCTCTAAAATTGTTCTCAAAGTCATTTATAGCTGCGCCACAGATTGAACAAAGTGAACCTCATTAACAGTTTCACATTACTCTAATTTCTGCTGTGATTATTGCATTCTCTTCTAGCAAAGTATATTGGCCACCAGATTCACTGTTCAATTGGTATCTACGCTTTGTGGAAAATGTTTTGTGCCCGTCTTTCCTCCTGGATGCAGACCATTGAGTAAATGCAGAACAACAAATATGATTGGGTGAAATCCCGAGCTTGGTTGCTGGTGTAATTATTACTTGACATCGAAGATCACCCCACCTAAAGGTTGATTTCCACAAGCAGTTTAACTAGATTTTTATATCAACTGTGTTCTAGGTTTCTGTGTTCCAATTACTTCTAAAATTAACATAACTGATAATAACCAATCGATAATGAAGTCAGCTACCATACTCTGCTTGTTCACTACTTTCCTGCCTATCACTTGAGTACACCTTTCATCTTGCTACTTATTTTCAAAGAAAAATAGGTACCATGCAACTTCGCAAACACTTTACATCTACCTTCATACTATAATAATGAAACTGTACATGCCTGGCTTCTGATTTTAATTGAAGATTGGATGATGTGCCCACTCAACTCTTTCATGTACCAACGAGATGACCAATTTCACCATATTTAATTCCTCTAGCAAAAACCATCAATGTGGACACATTTAGGCCTGGGTAGGGGACAAGAATCTAGAGGTCAAGTTCAACAGTTGAGTCCTATTGTGTTGTACTGCAAAAGCAAGGTTGAAACATGTTATAAATGAGATGTTTACTAAAGTTTGGGTAGTGAAACCCCTGATTGAAGAGTGGGAAGCTCTCCCTATATCTAACTTCTCTAACCAATTTTTTTCCTCAATCTGCAGCTCTACATAGGAAAGGAGATTCGAAATAAGTGGGACATTTAATTAAAAGTATGCATGATCCTAACTTGCCACTATGTATAAACCAGAAGCTTATCTCATAGCAACAGATGATAAACTTGGACATCAATCAGATAATTTATTATCCCTAACTTGCCACAATGTATAAACCAGACGCTTATCTCATAGCAACACATGATAAACTTTGACATCAGTCAGATAATTTATCATCCCACACCCGTGAACATAGAAAGTTTCCTAGTCTGGTTGTCTTGCTAGAGAATCTAGATCAAAGCATTCCAAAAAGTAGTACCAGAGGTATCTTAATCAATAACATCTCAAAAAATCTGCTCAAAGTACTCTAGCTGAAACACAAGATTCGAAAAAACTGAACAGCCATAATAGCTCCAGCTTACTCTACTTTCTGCTATAATCATTGCCTCATGTGATACCAAAGCATTCTCTTCTAATAAATCGAAAAGCTACAGGGTTCACTGCTCAACTGATATGTCTAACTCGATCTCTCTCTTAAAGATTTTTCATAAAATGTGTGCCTGTCTTTCCTCCTGGTGCAGGATATCAAGTGAAAGCAGAAGTAATATCAAATAAGAGTGACTGAAACCCATACATTTTTCAGTATAACAATTACTTGACGACAAGGATCTACCCAACTAGAGGCTGGTTTCCTGAAGCAGTTTCACAAATATTTTTATCTTGGAAGTGTTCTAAGTTTAACCGTTTCTAATTTTCTTACAATTAACACCGTTGGCCATAACAAAACTACCAACTGGTATAAAGTCAATGTTCATTCCAACTTGATCCTAACTCTGCTTGTACACAGCTTTTACTAAATGTCTCACTTATACAAGATAAGGGCAACTTTCATCTTCATCCATATTTTCAAGAAGAAAAAAGGTGTTGTGCAACTTCTCAACACTTTGCAACTACCCTTTTACTAATAATAATGAAACTGTATATACCTGAAGAATATTTCAATAAACTCTATCTCGTCCTATGTCTTATTTCAAAACCATCAAAGTCACCAATAACTGGCTATGAGAAGCAACCCCTAGTAACTTCTCCGTCGTTAACAATACATAAGACCAAGACTTGTTTTTTGGATGCAACATATCATATTGAATTCCATAAAAACTTTTGTTTTGTTATCTTGAACTGATATAATAATTGAATTGTTACAATTTCCTTCCCCTACTTAAAGTTCCCGAAGAGCAGATTGAAGAAGTTCATAATTTAATTCATTGACAGCTAGCCTTTTTCCTACTTGTATATATTGGCCTACGCAAAGCCATACAAATAGTATCACCAACCTTGTCATTTCCTGTTTGTTCCACAGTTTTCTAACACATTTCTCTAAGGCTCATGACATGCATTCTGGATGTAGTGATAACACTAGATTAAACATTTTCTGTTACACTTGACCCCAGATATCATAATTACAGGAAAACAGGGTTGATCTGAAAGTTGACCTACTACAATCCCTCCCGTATGATGTAGTATACTAGGGTAATTCTGCCTTATGGTTTCCTGTAGCGATTAGTTTTCCTTATCCAGTGCAGTAGTTTAAACTTTAAATTCCAGATAAACATTAAATAATCTAATTGTTTTTCATTGGTGCAGTGAACAATATGTTTATCCAACAGTTCAATTCCTTTTTACAAACAGTACAATAAATCTGCGCAGAGCAATATATAGTTCACAATAAAACATTTGCAGCAACAGTGTAAACTTACTCCACCATACCATATAACACAGTTCAGATTAGAACAAACTTGTTTCCACTAACAGTTATAAGCTACCAATGTTAGTCAACCACAGATGCCCTAACCAGGATTTATAACTTCCTTGAACTTTTAGCCTCAACCTGCTAATGATCACAATCTTAATTCCTCCTTCCATCAATCTTCTGCCTTCCATCCACTACGGGGGGTCCAAAACTACTGACAGATTCAACCTAGAAAACAGCTCCACAGGACTGAACCAGCGATCTCTTCTATAGACACGAACTCGGGAGGCTCAGCAACTGTCTTAATCCAGTTATGGGGGCCCTCCCAAAATTCCACTACAGGATCCGCAATTAGGCCTGCAATTCAACTGCAGAAGCTCGGAACTAGGCCACAGACTTTACAAGTAGCCACAGAAGCTCAGAATCCAGCCACACAACTCACAATTAGACCACAGAGATTCAGAATCCACCACAGAACTCACAATTATGCCACAGAGCTCTGAATCAAGTCACAGAACCACGTTCTCCAGTCTAGGAAACCCTCATCTGGCTAGGATACTACAGAAGCCTCGTTTCCCTTTACCGCTCAGTCCCAGGAGAATACATCTGCTTCAGGAAACTAGGGCAAACACCTCAGAGGCCCTCAGGGGATCTGATTACTTCAGGAAATCTTATTTAGATGATGTCTTAAGAGACTTGAAGCCTACTTCGCAAATCTATGCCAAGCAAGCTACAAGAAACAAGAATTCCTCGTTGCCTTTCCTTCTGGATAGTGTTCCTATGCCAAGACAAAGAATCAAAACAAACAGAGAATTTGCTGCCTTTCAAGGTATATTCCTGTGCCAGAACAGAGAGAAAAGAGATGGAATGGTGTCAACTAGGGTGGGATCTTTCACCACCAAAATTGACAGGAAAAGGGATCTTAAACCCTCAAAGCTAATGCTCAAGAAACAAATGAACTGATCCACAATAATGATCCTTTGGTCTCAACTCCTCTCTTATTTATAGATTTGCCATGGGCTTCAAGATGTGAGGGACTGTGGGTCCAACCCCTAGTTTTGGGTTCTTTTGCCCCAGCTGACCCAACTTTTGCCCCAACTGGGAAAAATTGGGATTTTACCCCTTTATCAAGACTATAGCCTACGGGGTTGGATAGGCTAATTCATCTCTCATTAATCCTCCATTTGAAGAGGACACTATAATTCCCCCTTCCCAAAATTGCTTGCCCTCAAGCAATTACAGATTTGGTTGCTGTAAAATTCATTCTCCCTCCCATGTGGCATCCTCCTCTAGTAAATTCTTCCATCTAATAAGGTACTCCGGAATTACTGGTCCTCTTAACTTCCTTTCTCATACAGCCATGATTGTTTCTGGAATAAATTCTAGTTGTTCTTCCTCATCTAGTGGTGGCAATTTGATAGATGTGGTGACCTGCTATCCCTCAACTTTTTTTAGACATGACACATGGAAGATGTTTTGGATTTTGTTGTCACTCAATAATTCTAACTCAGACACCACTTTGCCAATCCTACGGAAGACTTTGTAGGGTCCACAAAACCTTGTTTTCAGTTTTTCTGCACCGCTTTTCTTGATTGTAGACTGTCTATATGGCTGCAATTTCAAGAAAACGAGTTCTCCCACTTCAAAACTGTGTTTGGTACGATGCTAGTCTGCATACATTTTTTGCTGATTTTGAGCAGCCTGAATGTTTTCCTTGAGTACCCTAAAAATGTCCTGACTTTCCTGTATCCAATCTCTGGCAATTGGTGCCTTGCTATCTCCAAAAATCCTATCAATAAAGGATGGTGCATTATACCCATATAGTGCTCTAAAAGGCACCATTCCAATGGATAAATGGTAAGTGTTATTGTAACAATGCTCCCCAAGGTACAACAATTTGACCCATGCTTTTTTCTGACATGTCGCGTAAGTACCCCTCTATCCACTTATTCACGATTTATGTCTAGCAATCTGTTTACAGGAGGTAACTAGTGCTGGGGGTTAATTTTGTTCCCATTAGAGCCTGAAAAGCTCTTGCCAAAATGCACCCATGAGCTTGTTATCTCGACCATTGAGTATATTCTTCAGTAGCCCATGGAGTCTGAAGACTTCTTTGAAGAACAATTCTGCTACTTGTTTGGCCAAATAATCAGCTCAAATTGCAAAGTGTGCAAATTTTGTCAGCCTCTCCACCATGGTGTAGATACAATCTTTACCTTGAGCTTTGGGTAGCCCCATGATGAATTCCATTGAGATGCTCTCCCATTTTTGTTTTGGAATTGATAGAAGTTGGAGAAGCCCTACATGATGTGTGTGTTCAACCTTATTCTGTTGGCATGTTACATATTCCTTGATGTATTTCATCTTCCTTTAGACCTTTCCATGAAATTCGTTCCTTAATCTATCAATAGGTTTTGAAGAATCCCTAATGTCCAGCTGATGGAATATCATGCATAACCTTCAAAATCTTCTCCTTAAGGGTAAATTCAAGAGCCAAGTATATCTTGTCTTTGTAGTAAATAATATCATCGATTATTTTGTACTTGTCATCTTGAATGAGTATGTCGGTCAATGCACAAGCAAACTGGTTCTTGGAGTATTCTGCTGAGAGATGAGCCTTCCAATCTTCTGTGAGTTCTATAAGGGAACATGTTGCCAGTTTCCTAAAAAGTGCATCGGCCACAATATTCCTTTTCCCTTTATATACTCAATATAAAAGTCATAGGACTTTACTTACCCACCTCTGCTACTGTTTATTCAGGTTCTTTTGCTCCAAGAAATGATGTAAGTTGTTGTGGTATGTCCTGACTACAAACCTGTTTCCCACCAAATATTGTTTGAACTTTGCCAAAGCATGCATGATAGCGAGCATCTCTTTGTCGTATATGGAGTAAAGTTTCTCTACATCCTGGAGCTTATGACTTTCGAATGCAATGGGGTGGCCCTTTTGCATTAAGACAGCCCCTATTCCTTCTCCTGATGCATTGCATTCTAATACAAAGGGTTGACTGAAGTCAGGGAGGGCCAAGACTAAACATGTGCTCATCACTTCTTTGAGCTTCTTGAATGTCTTTTCTGATTCTTTTGTCTACCTAAATGCTCCTTTCTTCATCAAATTTGTTAAGGTTGCGCTTAGTTGAGAGAACCCTTTGACAAATCGTCGGTAATCGCTGCAAATCCTGAAAATTCCTCGCAACTCAGTCAAATTCTTAGGTGTGGGCCAATTCAATATTGCATGAATCTTCTCATGATGAACCTGAATTCCATTCGCACTAATTATATGTCCCAAATAGAGAATTTTTGTCATTCCAAACTACGTTTTGATGCTTTGGCATAGAGTGACTATTCCTGCATTTTGTTCAAAACTTCATCTAGATGCCCCAAGTGATCATCCAATGTCTTACTATATATGAGAAGGTCACCAAAGAACACTAGTAAGAACTTCCTCAACTACCTACTAAAAATATTGTTCATGTAAGATTGGAAAGTAGCGAGGGCATTGGTTAGCCCAAATGGCATGACCAGAAACTCAAAGTGTACATAGTGGAACTAAAATGTTATTTTTGGCACTTCTTACTCTCGAACTTAGATTTGATGATACCCTAATCATAGGTCAATCTTTGAAAAATATATTGCTCCATATAGCTCATCTAGTAACTCGTTGATCCTGGGAATAGGGTACTTGCTCTTGATGGTCTTTTTTGTTGAGAGCTTCATAATCAATACACATTCTCCACGTGCCATCCTTCTTTTACATAAAAACCACTGACGAAGCAAAGAGACTTGAGTTGGGTCTAATGTGTCCCATCGCTAACAATTCTTGTATGGTATTTTTTATCTCATCCTTAAATTTCTTTGGATGTCAATATGGTGTGGTGATTACTAGCTTGGCCCCTTCTTCCAATTCTATAGTATGCTCAAATCCTTTTTTAGGAGGCAATCCTAGGGGAATATCACCAAATACCTGACCATGCTTGTCCACCAACTGTTGAATGTCTGCTTTGTACCGTGGTTTGTCACTATTGGGAATCTTTTGGTTCGTAATCCTGTATTTTGTTGCATATGCTACATCTTTGTGCCTAAATATGGCCTCCATTCTTTTAGCGAAAACGACCTATGGACCACCATTTGCCATACCCCTCAAAACTACCTTACTGTCATTTGGTGCTTTAAATTCTATTTCCAATGCTTAGTAGTCCATATTGTGTTTTCCCAACCAAAACAGCGATTAAACCCCCAATACCATATTAATATATGCAAGATCTATTACGTAAAAGTCACTAGTAAAAGTATAATTACCAAGTGTTACACTCAAACCAAGTATCATAAATGTGCAATCCAAGTTGTACCCATCCACTACTCTCACATCAAGGCCTTCGAATTCTTTTGTGGGAAGCCCTCGCTTTGCTACTAATGTTGCATCAATGACATTATGTGTGGCTCCCACCATCAATCAAAGTTATGATGTTTTGTCCCTTGACGACTCCCTTGACCCTAAAGATGTAATATCTAGGTGTTCTTGATAGAATCACATTCCTAACTTGTGGTCGGCATTTCTTTTGCTCACAGGGTTTTTTCTCCTCTTTAGCTCCTTCTCGTGGTTGCTCTTTCTTGGGATTGCTTGGCTCAGTGGGTTCATCATTGCTAGATGTGGGTTCTTCTCCTTCCTCCTTGTCTGAGAGCACTTCGATGTACTGAATCTTCCCCTTACCTAAACAGTGATGCGCCAAGTTCCCTACAAGTAAAACATAGCTTCTTCCTCCTTAGTTCACTTTGGGTTTCTTCATCTAACCTGTATCTTATGGGCCAATAATGTGGAAAGGGCTTCTTCTCCTTATCTTTTGGGGGAATGAAAGGCTCTAGAAGGGCTTTCGATTTTGTTGTTGCATGTCCCATATCACAAGTCTTCTAGCCTCTCGAAGGGTTGTGGGACTGAATGCTTTAACCTAGCCCTGTAAAGGTTCAGATAAGGCTTCTATAAAAAGCATGACTCATCTTTCTTCGGACATATCTATCACCGCGATAGCGAATCGCTCAAATTATGCAATGAACTCTTCATGTAATCCTATCTGTTTGAGTGGTGCCAATTCTCTAAAGTGGATGTATGGATTCTTCTAGTCAAATCTTTCTATCAACCTTTGCATAAAATCTTCTTAAGAAGTGATGTTGGCATGCCCCAGAGTTACTAGACAATGATACCACCATTCATGCACTTCCCCCTCTAGATGCCATGTGGCAAATTGGATTGCGTTTTCTTCTGCCATTGGATTGAGACTGAAGTAGGTGTCCAATTTTTGCAACCAAGCTCTTGTTGTACATTTAGATGATCCATCAAATGAGGGAAGGGAAACTTTACTTACCTTGCGTATCAGATCAGAATTAGGTTGTCCCTTGGATCTGTTTCTGAATCTAAAATTAATGTATTCATTGAAAGTCATGGTTGCTCACTTGTTTTCTTCTAGCGTTGCATATTCCCAAAAGTAACTGTCCAGCAATCTTTTTGGTTCAAAAGCTTCTTGGTTTGTCACGGCTTGATTATTTGTGAATTGGGGAAATAACAGTCAATCACTTCTTCCGTTGGTTTTTCTAGTGTTAGGCAGACCAGGGTTATGATTCCCATTACGTCCCATGTTAGTTCTATTGTTGCAATCAACATTTTGATTTCCTATGAGATGAGTCACCAGCTGAGCAAGTTGTTGTTGTCCTTGGGCCCATGTTTGCATCAACTATTGTCCTTACTGTCGCCCTTGTAATATCAAATTTGTTATTTCTATCTGTCCATGCATCAGTACATGTAGAGTTCCTTGGCATCAAGATCTTCTTGTTCTTCCTTACCCTCCATGGTCGTCCTGTGATTAACCTTATTCTTTCTGACTGTAACGTTACTTGTATCTCCTGGAAGCATACATGCTTATATGCTCACAGGCTAGCAAGATTCCAGTGCCCTGATACCACTATAGTATACTGGGGTAATTTTGACTTAGGGTTTCATGTAGCAATTAGTTTTCCTTCTCTAATGCAGTGGTTTAAATTCTAGATAAACACTAAATAATCTAATTGTTTTTCATTGGTGCAGTGAACAATATGTTATCCGACATTTCAATTCCTTTTAAAAACAACAGTACAATAGATCTGGGCAGACCAATAAAACATGTGCAGCAACACAGTGTAAACTTACTCCACCATACCATCTAACACATAGTTCATACTAGAACAGACTTGTTTCCACTAACAGATATAAGCTCCCACTGTTAGTCAGCCACAGATACCCTAACCAGATCTCATAGATACAGGATTTATAACAACTTTCTTGAACTTTTAGCCTCAACCTGCTAATGATCACAATCTTAATTCCTCCTTCGGTCAATCTTCTACCTTCTATCCACTACAGGGGGTCCAAAACTACTGACGGATTTGACCTACAAAACATCTCTGCAGGACTGAACCGGTGATATCGTTTACAGGCACGAACTCAGGAGGCTCCGCAGTTGTATTAGCCCAAGTTCCGGGGCCCTCGAAGATTCCACTACAAGATCCGTTTTAGGCCTGCAATTCAACCGCAGAAGCTCAGAACTCAGAACTAAGCCACAGACATCACAAGTAATCACAGAAGCTCGGAATCCAGCCACAAAACTCGCAATTAGGCCACAAAACTCGCAAATCCAACGAGAGAACTCGCAATTATGCCACAAAGCTCTAAATCGAGTCATAGAGCCCATGTTCTCCAGTCTAGGAAACCCTCTTCTGGCTAGGATGCTGCAGAAGCCTTGTTTCCCCTTACTGCTCAGTCCTAGGAGAATATGTTTGCTTCAGGCAACTAGCGCAAACACTTCGGAAACCCTCAGGAAATCCGAAATACTTTAGGAAATCTGGCTTAGTATATGCTTGAAGAGAGTTCAGAGCCTCTTTTGCAAATCTGTGCCAAGCAAGCTACAGGAAACAAGAATTCCTCAGTCTTTCCTTCTGGATGGTGTTCCTGTGCCAGGACAAAGAATCAAAACCAACAGAAAATTTGCCAGCTTTCCAGATATATTCTTGTGCCTGAACAAAGAGAAAAGATGGAATGGTGTCAACTAGGGTGGAATCTTTCACCACCGAAATTGACAAGAAAACGGGTCTTAAACCCTTAGAGCTAATGCTCAAGTAACAAATGAATTGATCCACAATGATGATCCTTTGGTCTCAATTCCTCTCTTATTTATAGACTTTCCATGGGCTTCAAGCTGTGAGGGATTGTGGGTGCAACCCCTAGTTTTGGGTTATTTTGCCCCAACCAACCCAACTTCTGCCCCAAATTGGGAAAAATTGGGTTTTTACCCCCTTTATCAAGACTATAGGCTATGGGGTCGGATAGGCTAATTTATCTCTCATTAATCCTCAATTTGAAGAGGACATTACATATGACCATGCATTGTCTGTCAACTATATCGAATATAAATTACTGCAATTGTAGAACTTAAAAATAGATCTTGCCATATGTGCTTGTCTACACCAATTTCTTCAACAACTTCTCTCACAAAGAATAAGTGCCTGAGATATTCACCTCTGCCACCAATCATTTTAATTTTTAATCCAAAGTAGTTTGCTAAATTTGCTCATAGTGGACCACCACTCTGCCTAGCCACTGCTGTCTCCCTCAATTGGCATTTTTATATAGTACAACTATTACACATGTTGGATTAATTAAAATAGGGTATACATGATCATAAGAAATATAGCATGATATCTATCAACTGATTAAGTTTTGAGCATTGGCTTAAGGTGGTAAATTCCCACAGATGGTATCTCAATTTCTATAAAAGTGTCTAAAACCTTGCATAAACAGCATTTGTGAGGCTGGAAGCACCAAAGACAGAAAAGCATGTCCTCAAGGCACAACCTCTTGGTGGCTTGTTTTACTGCATTCCGCTTTTCCACAAAGAGGCATCAACAGATTAGACCAATATAACAGAAAAAAGGTGTGAAAGGTCAAGAACAGTCCAGAAATTTAACAAGGTAATATTGCAAAGCTTATAGAATCTAAACAATGGAATTTGCTCAAGTCGGAAAAAAATGGAAATGACACCAATGGTTCTATGTTCAAGAACCAAGATATGAAATGCTGATGATCTAAAGCTAATTACTGTAAAAGACTTCAATTAGGTACAAAAGCAGAGACTCTGAGAATTTGTAATTAAATCAGAAATAAGCGCAACCCAGATGGTCTCTTTGCAAGTGGAAAAGAACATCTGGGTTTATGAAGAAATCAGAATCCTTGGAGATTTCAAGCAACAAAAAGTAAAAATCTAAATTCTCTCAAATGTACTAAGAAATATGGCACGTTATCAACTGGGTCATGTTTTAAGCATCGGTTTAAGGTAGTACTTGCTCACAGTTGGTATCTAAATTTCTGTAAATAGTGTCTAAAACATTGCATGAACAGCATAGCTTTTTGTTCCTTTGTTGAGTCTGCACCAAAGACAGAAAAACATGTCATCAACTTGTTAGTAGCTCAATTTACTGCATTTTTCCTCTTGAAAAAGAGGTTTTAGGGCAATTAATTAGAACAATATAACAGAAAAGAAAGTGTGAAGGGGAAATAAAAGTACAGAAATTTAATGGGGTAATATTGGAAAACTATACAATCTAAACTATGGGATTTGCTCAGGTGAAAACAAAATAAAAAACCAAAAAAGACACCAATGGTCCATTCTATGTTAAGAACCCAGATATGAAATGCTAATGATCTAAAGATAATTACTGTAAAAGACCAATTAGGTACAAGACCATGAGACTGAAAATTTGTAATTAAATATAAGATGAGCAAAACCCACATGGTCTCTTTGCAAGTAGAAAAGAACATCTAGGTTTATTAAGAAATCAACTAAACGAATATTGAGAATCTTTAGAAACTTAAAGCAGCAAAAAAGTAAAACCCTCTCTTCATTACTTGCCAAAACCCAGACATATTCCTTATCGTCAAAAGCAGAGAATGTTTGCTTGCTCTAACATTTTAGATTTTTCTTACAAATAAAAGCAAAAGCAAAGGTGTGCTTCAATATTTACCATGGGAATTCAATTAATATCCCTCACAGATGCACCTAAAAACTTAAATTCTATGTTCAAGAACCCAGATATGAAATGCTACTGATCTAAAGCTAATTACTGTAAAAGACCAATTAGGTAAAAGACCACGAGACTCTGAAAATTTGTAATTAAATATAAGATGAGCAAAACCCACATGGTCTCTTTGCAAGTAGAAGAGAACATCTAGGTTTATTAAGAAATCAACTAAATGAATATTGAGAATCTTTAGAAACTTAAAGCAGCAAAAAAGTAAAAACCTCTCCTCATTGCTTGCCAAAACCCATAGACATTCCTTATCGTCAAAAGCAGAGAATGTTTGCTTGCTCTAACATTTTAGATTTTTCCCACAAATAAAAGCAAAAGCAAAGGTGTGCTTCAATATTTACCATGGGAATTCAATTAATATCCCTGACAGATGCACCTAAAAACATAAATTCTATTAACATCCTGCACAGGTGCGCCTAATGTACATCAAAAATCAAAACATTATTAATACTAGAAGATGCTCTACCCAGTGATTTTCTTAACCCTTATCTTCTTGAAACTAAGCAGGTCTGCATCTCAGCCACATCTCAGCTGGCCAGGTAAGACATGACACAATCTACCTGCCAAAGTGCACTGCTATTGCACTCTATAAATTCTCAAGTAAAGGAAATATGTTCTCTGTTGGGTCCGTGAACCAATGAACCAACATAAATTGAGGAGCCAAATAACAATTAAAGGAGTAGTAGAAACTTTACAACAGCGCAATCAAATATTACAAAAGGCACAACAGATCTCTAAACAAATTTAAAAAGGAAGCTATAACATTCTCGGACATCTCCTTACATAACCCGTAAAATGTTTTAGCAACTTGATGAGATATGATTAGCAACAAAGCATACCATAAAACCATGCCTTTTTGTAGGCACGTTAGCCGGCTTAAATAAAATAACTCCAAATCCTTGAGATTTTTTTTCAATGACCGAAGTTGCACATCTGTACAAACTCCATATCATAGTCTACATACTTGGTCCAGGTGTCTCGATATTGATTCATGCCAATATCAAGCCATGGTTTCATATTTCCATTGAAGTGAACAACGGCTGCATTGCGGATTTCGTCCATACTAATACTGGGGTTATATCCAAGACCAAGAACATGCCAAGATTTATCTAGAGGCTTTGTTGTTTTATAGTAAGTGATCAGGCCTGGTGGTAATGTCCCCAGCTTCCACAATGTACGATTCTCGTTCTGCACAGTTACGCAAGACAATAATATCAGGTTTGTAAGATCCACAACAATAAGAACAACTAAATAATTAACCAGAAGCAAGCATAATGGAAATAACGGATGCTGGCTCTATATGCAAATAAATGTTGCTTTGAATATAGATTCTTATGAAAATAATTAAGCAAATGCACAGAAAACCAAGCGAATGCAGCACCTTAAGAATATATTTGTCTCTAGGCAACTGAATGCATTCCAGCAATTAGAAATACAAGTGTATCTTTTCTCAATAATTCATTTTAATTTGGCTTTATTTTGCAAAAGACTGTCATAGAACCTAGGATCCAAGCAAGTGAAAAGTTAACACAACACAGAACATACAATTTAATTGCGTTGGTCAATCAATGTTCTCGTTATAACACTTACCAGGTTTTGCCAGTAGTGATATTCTTCAGTACACTTCTCCCTTCTCCATGCATCCAAGTGGAAGAAATTCATTCCATAAGCCCAACCACAAGCCTTGGGATTGAATCTTGCCTTGATCAGAGGATGAGAGAAATTCATATACTTATCATAACGATGGAATGAACCAAAGCATGTCTCCACAGCCCCGTTAACCTTTCCTTCCATATCTATCTCCCATAATCCCGTCAGGTCCTTCTGAACAACAACATCATCATCTAGAAACAAGATCCGGTGTAACTTTGGATACATCTCAGGCAAATAAAAGCGCAGATGATTCAACATGGAAAGATACTTGGGATTCCTAAACTTCATATTAGGAGCATCCTTTGTTGCATTCTCCAACTTATTCTCGAAGTAAAACCTTTGCAAATTAGCGGACTCGAGCTGTCGCAAAACCGGAACATAGGAAGAATTCAAGAACTTGTAATCCTCAACAGCTTTAACCTCAACATGTGATCCATTTAGTGAGCGCATCTTGAACCAGACCTGCATTGCGGCAAGATTCATCTTGTCGGTTACGACATGAAATACATGCTTCCAGGGCTCTTTGGCATTCTTAACTGCAGAATTGACGACAACCGAAGCAGCAATGACATTGTCGGAAAATATGGCATAATGGTAGAGGTTAGGGTCCTCCCACTGTGGCGGAGGGTCGCCTTTATCAATATACTTTTCTGGCTGTGAGATCCGTTCCTCCATTAACCTCATAGACAGGCAATGGATGCTCTTGGGGATGGACTTAGCTGCAATTAAGCTAGCAAAAGCCCCCTGCTTCTTAGCCCGGGTTAACTGGTCGTTCACAGCAAATATTGTGTCCTTGAGCTTTTGGATCTTCAACTGGTTATCAAACGACTCTTTAGCGTCGGCAATCAATTGCCGTGTGACCTTGATCCTTTCTTTCACCTCCTTCTCAAATTGCCTAAGGGTTTCTTCATCGATCATATCATTAGTATCCATTAGAGCCCGATACTCGGGTTTATTCATTAGTTCCGTGTAGTTTCTGGCCTGATCTGTGAAGATTCGAACCTGCTTCATGTTCTCAAGCTTGAGTCTGCGGGCATACGCAGCATATGCATTGATCAGGCTGAGGTGGTCATACGCTTGCTTGAACAGCAGATCCAACCGGGTTTTCAGCGGATCTGACTTGAGGGCAAGGAAGGTCCGGGCCACGTAGGCGTGTAGGAGGTGATTATTGTAGGGAGTGTTTGTGCTGGAGATTTGAACCTGCGACCCATTCATTCATTGGAGATCGGAATGAGAAGATGAACTCCATAAACCAGATAATTTGAAAAAACAAAAGCAGAAAGAAAAAAAAAAATATTATTAACTTACCGGATAAGGGGCGGTGTTGACGCGGTAGAGCATAGATCCAGTGGTGATGAAAAAAAGCAGGAGAAACATTGTGGGTACCAAGAGGAAGAGGAGGAGGAGCAGCTTTAGCTTGTTGAGCTTCAAGGAGGAAGAGGAAGAAAAGCCCCCTCCCACCTTTGATCCTCCCCCGCGAGGCCCTCGAACCCCAACACCCCCCGCCATTGTTCCCAACAACTCACCTCACCTCACCTCACCTCATATAAATCTTTCTTCGTCTGCTTGCTTTTCGTTGAGAAAACACTCTTTTGCTCCGTCTGCTTACCAAGATGGCTTCTTCCCTCCCATTCCCATGAGCCTTCTTCGCTATCGATATCGACCTCCAGGCTTCTCAAGTGTCTCAGCTGAGCTACCCAGATCTCCAGACATTTATGTCTTCCTGGTCTTTTTATTTTTTATATATAAAGATAATAATATTACACCATTTTTAATAAAAAGTAATAATAATAATATTATACCATTTCCTTAATCCCCGTTTAAAACAACCAGCTGTAACTAGAGACAAAGTAGGTGATTGAGGAGTGATTTTAATAAATAGGGTTTTTGCTTCAATCGGAATAATGTTGCTATTTTTTTTAACTGAAACGGTTAGATTTGGAGTTGTTTATAATGCGACTTTTTGGAGATTTCGGTGATGGAATTCGGCAGAAGAAATTGAGGTTAAATCTTGATTTGTTGCAGTTAAAATGGTTTTTTAACTGCATATTTGGATTCAGCACCCTAAAAAACCCCTGGGACGCTTTGATTGTGCAGAAACTAGCTATCAAACTTGTGATTCCAATAAATTGCTGCCGGATTTTAACCGAAAAAAAGCCACCGGAAAAGCTTTCAAAAAGTCGCATTATAGACAACTGCGTTAGATTTTATTGATAGAAAGCTGGTTAGGAATAGCCTAAACGATTATTACAATTTCCAATAATCACTGAAGCATTCATTCCGCTTAAGGAATGTTTGCCTTGATCGGAGGTTCGACGTTTATACTAATTGTTCCTTTTTGTAGAAAGCATCCAATGTTTGTCAATCTGTCTGCATCTTTGTTTAGTCCTTTGAGAATATGGCATATTTGAACCAAATGGAGGTCTTTCAGAATTATGTTTACTCTTGCTAGCTGTTTATTCAGTGTCGGATCCTTGAGCCTTTTCTTTTTTACCATTGTTTTTATCACCAGTTATGAATCACCTATGATTAGGATTTCTTTTGGGTTTTCTTTTCTGGCAATTTGACAAGCTTTCCAGAGACTAAGAATTTCCGCTTGATTGTTAGTTTTCAGTCCAAGGCCCCAGCTGAATTCGTCTTTTTTCCCATTCTGAAATAAGATCACACCTCCTGCTCCTGACTTCCCTGGGTTGCCTTTTGAGGCTCCATCAAAGAAAATGGTACACTTGTCCTGGGATTTCCACCACTTGCGGAAGTTGTCCTCAGAATCACAGATCTGCCATCTTTCCTTGTGGATTGGGTGCTTATTTGTTGAATGTCTGGTTTTTCCTGTGTAATCTTCCAACCACGCTCTTTGTTCACTTCTTAGGGTTTAAACAACAACAACCACACCTTTAACTAGAGACGATTGAGGATTGATTTGAATAGTTTTTTTTTTTCGCTGGTTTCGTTAGTTGATAATAATAATAATAATGAGAATATTGTTATTTCATTCAAAAGATAGAATTAGTAGAAAACAAAGAACAAATCTAGTAGTACTAATCATCATATAAGAAAGTAGAAGCCAGTCATATATGTAGAAGCATCTATTTATTGATTCTCAATCTTAAGGTTGGAGGTGATGTACCTACCTTGTAGGGCGCACGACAACTTTGTTTCACTAGGTAACATATATCCTACAAGAAGAAATTACACTTGTGAGACTGTTTTTTTAATGCCTATCCTACTACTATTTACTAAAAGTCAATGTTGAATATCAATTCATATTATCTTACACATGAAAAGACATATATAAGTAAAATATAAGATAATAATAATAATAATAATAATCATAAGAATGTTGTTATTTCATTCAAAAGATATAATTAGTAGAAAATAAAGAACAAACCTAGTAGCACTAATCATCATACAAGAAAGTAGAAGCAACAGCTAGTCACATCTGTAGAAGCATCTATTTATTGATTCTCAATCCCAAGGTTAAAGGTGATGTACCTACATTGTAGGGCGCGGGACAACTTTGTTTCAATGGGTAACATCTATCCCATAAGAAGAAATTACACTTGCGGGATAACGTTCTTTTAATGCCCATCCTACTAGTATTTACTAAAAGTCAATGTTGAATATTGATTCATATTATCTTACACATGAAAAAACATATATAAGTAAAATATAAGATGATAATAATAATAAGAATAAGAATAAGAATGTTGTTATTTCATTCAAAAGATAGAATTAGTAGAAAATAAAGAACAAACCTAGTAGCACTAATCATCATACAAGAAAGTAGAAGTAGCAGCTAGTCACATCTGTAGAAGCATCTATTTATTGATTCTCAATCCCAAGTGTTGGCTTGAGGGGGCCTTACCCAGGTTCGGCGTTAATTAGCCAAACAAATGCCAACACTACTAGCCCTTTCAGTATCAGCCCGCGGAGCACAGACCGAAGTCTCACCCGAAGCAGTATGGGGGGATGTTGGAACTAAGTTTATGCACCCTGAGATGGTTGTGATGTCGTTTGATTCCCTTTATCCCTGCCTTCGCGCAGGTTGCTTGTTTCTAGGGCTTGCAAGACAAACCCTTTATTCCGACCTTCAATACCTCCGCGAAAGTATACAATCGACCTTTGCGCAACCCTAACCTACTGCTCAGGTATTTTCACATTGCTAGAGTAGTGTGTCGTACAGATTCCCCAATTACTCTAAGTGACTTGCTTATCTTGTTATAGTTAACATAGCGTAAATAGATAATCGTAATTACATTCAATTATTCAATATAATTGCA
Source organism: Pinus taeda (assembly GCA_000404065.3). NCBI lineage: Eukaryota > Viridiplantae > Streptophyta > Pinopsida > Pinales > Pinaceae > Pinus > Pinus taeda. The sequence goes on along the minus strand of APFE031522491.1, from coordinate 10,045 downwards.
TTCGTTCACGCATCATATAAGCATAATAAAGGAAATCCATACATAAAATATCCAGATGCATCAACAGAACGAAGACACAGAAATTGCAGAATATCTCTCTTTATTAATATCTTCCAAGTATTTACAGACTCTATCCACCCTGCGCACACAGCTGCAAGGGTCTACGCACTCAGTTACAGAGCCTCTACCTACGCTACAATCCAAGACTTAGACTTCTTGCTCCAAAGTTGTGACTCCCTTACATGTTCTCTGTCATTGTCTCTCCTTAAAACTACTTAGAGCTTAGCTTTTTTTATACACTCCCATGGTCCGCGAACCATGGGTAGAACTCTTACAACTGACTTTACTTTACAAAACTAAGGGCAGACTACCCTTTATGACACATAACACCTTCACGCTCCGCAACCACAAAATGCGGAGACTTTACCATTTTATTACAAAATTTAACTCAAACATGGGCTTTTAGCCCCAAAACTGCCCTTGGTGGATCCCGCTCCCAACAGGCCCCCAACACAAACATTCTTGACTCGCCCTCGAATCACTCGGTAGGCGCAGAGATCTTTGCACGAAGCCCATCTAGCTCAACCTGTATGACTGTGACCTCGGTCGTGCATTGAGCTACTGCTTGCTTCGCATCTTCCACTGTCTTCTCGGTCACTACTCCTACATTGGCAACCTGAAGCTTCTGTTGTGCCACTTGCAGAGTTGCAAGCTTGCCTTCAATATTTTCTGTGACTGCGTAAGCTTCCTCCAGCCAGGGCTTTAGTCGCGCCTTCAGCACTGCTTCCTTGTGCAGCACTGTGTCCACCTGTTCCTTCAATTGTTTGGCCTCCTGTAGCTTGGCTAGCCTCTGTGTCAACGTGATGATTCGCGTTGTGCCCTTAACTTCATCGTAGTGTTGTTGCAGCTCACGCGCTTCCGTCTCCAGACTCTGTACATTTGGGTCCTCCTACAAGCTTGTCAAGACCTCAAATGTTTGCTCGAACAATTGTGTGCAGTCTGCTACTGCACTCTCCGCCGTCGTGACTGCCTCTGTGATAGCGGTCGCCCGCTATTCCTTTACCTCTGGTGGTGTTGAAGGTTAAGCCCTCAACTATAGCTCTATAATATGCAAATTCAACTCTAGTTGAACTCGCGCCATCTCAGTCCGAGTGTCGCACACCCCTGTGGCCAACTTACGGATGCGTACCTCGACTAGCTCTTCCTCCGGAATGGCCAACTCTAGGACCATTTTGCATGCCTCCTCAACAACCTGCATGATCTTCTTGCTCTAGTTGGTCGCCTCGGTCTCAACAGTGATGGTAACATTTCTTTATAGGGCCATTTGTTCGATGTTGATCTGATGTTCGCTGATCACCTGGAGGGCATGGTGCTCTTGGGCCCTCATTTATGTAATTACTGCATTCTGCAAGAGGTGGAGTGCTTCGCACGGAAGCACTGCCAGGTTTAGCCCAACTCCCTTCAAGGCACCAACAGTGGGCCTGTTAGCCTCATTGTCTGTGGTCAGTGCTCCATTCGGCAGCACTATTGCACTATAAGCCTTCATGCGTAGCATATCGGCAGCCTCTGAAGTGTCGATGGCCAAGCTGGTAGACACCATACCAGTCTGCAACGCACGGGTCTGCAACTCATGCAACTCGGTCTGGATAGCTCCGAGTATGATCTGTCGTTGTTGTTCAAATTACTGCAGGGCCTCCGCGATGACATCTCTAACTGTGTCACCGGTATCATGTAAGTCACCATCTGTCAATGTGATAGGGTCCAGCGAGGTCTTGGTTGCCTTGGATTTCTTTCTGGATCCTCCCTTCTCTAGCTCTCTCGAGCACTTAATGCAGGCGAACGTCTCCTGAGGGTCTGCGTTGTGCTGTTATGTTTCTTCCTCTTCTGTCGCAGGCAAAGGCCACCGCGCGCCTTCATCAGAGCCACGCTCCATTCTGCCTATCTGCTTACCTGCCTGTTTTTCTGCTTGTTCCACTTAGGCCTTCTCAGCGGCCTCCTTTTTCCTCTTCTCGACCAGCTGTGCCATTTTTAGCTTGGCCTCCTCCTTCTTCTTCTGCGCGGTGGACTTGCTTCCACCCATCACCAAGTCCGTGGTAGTGCACCACTCCGTCGTCCATTGATCAAGCACCGCATCAATGGCGTCATCTGTGGCTAAGTACGTCAAGTCGTACCAGTTATGCGCAGGGTCCTTTCTCGCCCTGATAAATACTCAATGGAAATCGGCTTTAAACTCAACGTAGCTCTGCAGGTTAGCATACACCATGGGCGACAATCGCGATTGCGATTGATGGCCATCCTAATATTCATCTCCATCAAGATCCAGAAGATCTTGTTGTCCTGAACTCGTTGTGCATCTTTGGTCGCCCATAGTGAAGCATACTTCGCTGCTTCAGAGAGGTCTGGCACGACCAAAGGGAACTGGCTTTCCTCTGGTAGCTCCCACACTACCAGCATAATTGACAGTAAGAGCCACGCGTAGTGGAATGTCTTGCTTTGCTCTTGTGCTTCGCTGCAGTTCGCCAAGAACTCTCTGTGAAGGTAGTCCAACTAGTTAAATTGGACTCCTTCCGTGCACTGTTGTGCGAGTGTGACGATAGGCACCAGCACCTCATCGACGCAGCACTTCCTAATCACCTTCCCTGCAAGGATCTGCGTTGCTACTTCCATAGCGAGGTCACAGATGCTGAAGATAGCGTACCTGCGCAGCTTCTTCACCAACTTAAATTTCTCCTTCATTGACTATGCGAGCACTTGTTTGCCACCCTTGCTGCCAAATATCATCGTCAGATTCTCACATGTATACGGCAGCTGTGTTATTTGGTGAATTAAAATATCTGTGATGGGTATCGGCTCCTCCAGCTACATACACCCATCATGCACCAAGCACAACAACTACTTGATGACCAAAACTATCACTGGGGTGCGGTTATTGTTGAAAAGTGTGTAACAAGAAATGCTAAAAATAGAAGATGTTAAAGATAATCGGGCTATAAATAGCAGTTCAGCCATTGGTGATCTTAGCAACAATGGGTGAAAAGTGAAAGTGCTAAAAATAGCATTACAGGATCCCTTCTTATTTTAGTCAGTCCCTCGACTAAACATAGGAAGTAAAATTCGAATTTGATATCAACAACAGTTTGAAAATTAATTAATTAATTAATCTTAAGTTAATTAATAAAGGAAAATCAAACTTGAAGTCTATGTGAGGACATGCAACAGTTTCTCCATTAATTGAGGAATTTAACCTTCAGTTAAAGAGATAAGGATGAGTTGTAATATTAAGTTGTAATCAGTTGACTTAGTTTAACTTAATCAAGTCCAGTTAGATTAATTTAACAGTTTGTTAAATTAATGAGAGTTTAGTTAGTTAATGCTTGCATGCATGTAACTACTGTATTTCAGATAACTGAGTATTCACTCATGGATAACTCATGCATGTCAGTTCAGTCAGAGACACAGTTGAGATCAGATGGAGGGACAATGTACTATTAGTTGCTAGGATATTCCTTGGTGAATATTCCTTGCATGCAGAAGGAATATTATTCCTTATGGATTGTGCAGTTGGACCTGAGGTTACAGTGAGTGTGATGAGGCCAATTCACACATGTGATATCATTGGACCCCAATCAAAATTGCGCAAGGAAATAGGAGGCTTGGAGGGCTTGAGGAAAATATATTCTATGTCTATTGAGTCTGTGAGCTGTATTTTTTGAGTGTAGAGAGATCAAGATAGTTGGAGAGCTAATTCTTTTTGTAACTTGAACAAGATTTCCACTTGTATGATAATACAGAGTTAGGGTTTTAGGCTGCTGCTTTCCCCAGTGATATATCTTATGTGTTATGGTTGATTACTTCTCATTCTCAGTTATATCTGTTTATGCTTGATGTTGCTCATGTTCAATTAAGCTTCCGCTAAATTGTTTGTAGAAGTAGATCAAGTGTTTTGCTTTAGTACATTGCATTACCAGGTGATCTACAGTGGGAGTTTCTACAGTTATAGTGCAGCAGCCAGAGTAGGTTAAGAAATCCTGCCTTCTCTACCCCTTTGAGCCACCTCTGTGGCTCCAACGTTGTCATTCCTGTATTTTTGTTTATGATGCGGCGCATCAGCTACTCGATCACTAGGTGCGGGAACTTCTCATGGTCCACCAAGTCCCAGTCTTCTAGCTTTAGTATCGACAGTCGGGCCAAGCGCAGACCGTCAAAAGCAATTTCATTCGGTATCAGAGGGGTTTGCAGGGGAGTCTTACTCTCATCAATGTCCTTTGTGACCTTGGACTTAGGCTTGCGTGGAGGGACATACTCCGACAACCGTGTAATGGGGTCCGCACCTTGGGTGTCAACCTCCTCTACTTCAACCCCCACATCCTCATCGTCCATCGGGATGTCTTCAATGTCCTCCTCCTCTGCCTCTAAGTTTATGGCCTTGAGCTTCTCCTGTGCAGTGGGTTTTTGTGAGTTTTGCCTTGGCGAGGCACGCACTAGTATGGCAGGGTGCTTGCCCTTCTTATCCTTCACAGTCTCCCTGGTTGGGGTTGGCTTCGGTCTCGGTGTTCTCGGTGACTTAGGGACCTATACCAATACTTTGGCAACCTTTGGGGCATCTTCTTTAGCCTCCATATCAATTTCCTGCACATTCTCCTCGGCTGCCGCTTCTTCGATGTCCATAGCTTCTACGCGTGTCGTCATGATGCTATTCACTAGTTCCTGTCTCTCCTTTAGCAATTGTTCAAATGTCAGACTCGCTATCAAATCTTGAAAGAATTCACGGTTCATGTGCTCCTGAGAGCACAACAACTCAATTCTCAAAATGCCAAGTGTTTTTCGCTTGGCAGCCACTTGTAATTTATAGGGCATTTTGAATTCAAATCCAACCATTCCCCCCAAAATCGGATCATCAATGCCGGATTGGCGATAGATTTTCAAGGATATAAGCTATAAATTTTGTCTTAAATGTCAGTCGCCTGCTCCATTTGGCCTCACTTCTGCCGTCTTTCATGAACAGTGACCGTAACGGTCACTTTCTAGCTGACCTGCGCGACTTCTTCTTGGGCAGCGCAGCCCCCTCTATGCTATCACGGACCCAGTGACACTTCCTTGCTTCACACCATCTTCCAATCGCACAGCTCCCCAAGCCAGGAAGTTTAGTTTATAGTCTTGCGCCTCCTTTCAACTGCCTAGAGTGCTAAGACTGTGCTACCTTCATTTAGTCACATGGTCGGACCATCGATGTATGGCTTTAAGCGATTGCCATTCACCTTTCCGGGGAAGGGTTCTCCATTCAATTTGGCCAGCTGTACAGCTCCTCCATCATTAATCTCCTTAATAACATAGGACCCTAACCAATGCATCCTGAACTTCCTTGGAAATTTATCAAACTTACTATCATATAACAAAACCAAATTATTTACCTTAAACCTGCTCAGATTGATGTGTCGATCATGCCATGCCTTTTTGCACTGCTTTAGGACCTGCTGGTGAAATCCAGCCAAAAGTCTCTCTTCCTCGAGCTCATCCAACTGTGTGAGCCTCTCCTCTAGGGCTCTGCGATCCGTCATACCTGTGAGTGTTGCTATGCACAGGCTAGGCACAATATATTCCATGGGCATCACCGCTTCAACATCATAGACAAGCCTAAAAGGGGTTTGTCTGGTCAACTTCTTGCATGTCATTTGATAATCCCACAGTATTGCAGGTATGCGTAGGTCCCAATCACTTCGTTGAGCATTAAAAACCTTGGTTAGCGCGTTTTCGAGCACTTTGTTGAATGCTTCCATCGTCTCGTTAGCCTGTGGATGATAATGTGTGCTCTTCTGGTGGTATAACTAAAATTCTTCCGTTAGCGCGTTGATCGTCTCATTCAGGAAGTGTGTACCACTATCACTCATCAAGATATTTGGACATCCATCCAAATTGCGTCAATACATGTTCAAAAAGGAACTTTGCAGCTGTCATGCCTGTGCAATCCTTCACAGGCTGCGCTTTTGCCCAACGAGTCAAATACTCTATCGCAGTGATAATTTACCTTACTCTGGTCTTTCCTTATGGTTGAATGGGTCCTACAAAATCTATCACCCACTTCTTGAAGAGTTGCAATGTCATGTGTGGATTCAAAGGCATTTCATCCCTCCGCGATGGCCTACTAGCCCTTTGACACACATCACACGCCTTGCAGTATGATTTTGAGTCCTGATGGAGGGTTGGCCACCACAACCCTGCGCGTAGAATCTTTTGCGCAATTTCTCTTCCCGCATAATGTCCTCCCGCAATGCCCCCATGAGCGTCTGCAAGGATGTTGCTTCTTTCGAACTCAAGTACATATCATCGCAATATCTCATCAGTCATCATCTTATACAGATGCCCAGCGATGACAGAGAAATCTGACACGCGCACCACTAATTCCTTTTTATGTTGGATAGGGTATCCTTCCAGTGCAGTACCCGTCGTTAATAAGTGTATTATATCCTTGAAATGACCATCTGTGACACGCAATGAAAATAGTTGGCGTCAGGCAATCCCTCCTCCAAATTAGTGGGCTCTTCCCCTATTTCGATGCGTGACAGATGGTCTGGTCCCGCGTTCAGTCATCCAAGCTTCACAATAAATTCAAAATCATATTCCTGGAACAATAAGAGCCACCTGTAGATTCTCCCCCCCCAACTGTGATGTAGGAAAGTGTTCCCTCTGAGGACAGAGGCAACCCCTCTAGCCCTAGAGTGGGTCTAGTCACAACAAAGACAAAACAACAATTGATTCCCTTAAATAGTCATCATTGGAGGCCTACCTCAATCTGGTGGTTGATGAAGTTCCATTGCGCTGCTCCAGCTTCCGTTTCCTTCTCCTTAATGAGCAATCAACCTAAAACAACACAAGAAAACAATAGAGCATGTAACCGAGAAACAACAATTATCTATTTACTCATAAAGTCAAGAAACCATAAGCTATCAAGTAAATTACATACAAGACATAGGAAATCATCATTGATTGTATTAATAATGAATCAAGAGCAAAGCTTACAACCAAGTCTTGACGTCGCAAGCCTTCTTGGAGGGTCCAGCCAGTATGTTTTTCAAGCATTCACTCTTCAAGGATGGATCTCCCAACATAAACAATGTCTCTCTCACTTACAAGCTTTAATACAAAGTTAAGGGCACTCCACAACCTCTTACAAGCTATTAACAATCCCACACTTGTCAGACTCACACCACAACTATCTATCAAACTCAAAAGCACTAGCAGCACTGTCCAACCAAAAGAACTAGTACATCATAGCAAAGGTGAGTGCTTTTATAGGAGAAGGAGTCTCCATGAAATGAGGGAGGAGGAGCTCATCCTCAAGGAAGGTAGCACAAAAGACAAAACTACCATTCCAGAGGGGGAAGGGCGACCCAAACTGACCCAACAACTAGGTCTAGAGACATCCTGAAGGACAATTGTTTGAACAAATTCACCCAATCTGGATCGTTGCTAGCCGTAAACTAAGTCTTCGCAACGAAATCGCTAGGAAGCAATGCACACAGACCCATCGTCACTATATATAGCTCATAACCATGTGTCGGGTCTAGAAATCCAACTATCACTGGAAACAGATGTACACATACGACGAAGTCGCGATGAGACTGTTTATGACATGGGATCGTCGCGTATGTTAAGGATTTACTTGCGACGAGGTAGAAACTTAGTGAATGAGGGTTAATTTGCAACATCAGAGAGCATTTGCTTAATCTTCTTATATTAGCGGGAAGATATGAACATGTTTATTTGACACATGACACAGTAGAGGGACTGAGATGAGCACAGTGACAAATTACTGTGTAACAAATGCCCCATAAAGCACGAAGCACGAGATAGTGGGAGGGGTGAAATGCTTTACGAAACTATTTGAACTGGAAAACCGCCTCGAAGATCCTACAGGCACAAGTGCAACTGATATCTCTGATAGTGAAATACCTATATTCTAGGCATGGGCGCAGCCATCCAATATACATATGAAACTAGGTCTGTGGTATGGATGCAGCCATCCAGTTGACAAGACCATAATAATGATAAAGGTATGGTCGCAACCATCCATCAAAGAGTCATATATGTAATCATGAAACAATCAACGCAACCCGATAATATGTAATCTTAGTTTGGGGGCTTGAAATCCAACCGATCATAGTACAGATTCTAGCATGCGAATAGATGTGCTGAAGTCAAGCATGATAGAAAGTCGTTCGGTTACTGGTCAATGATGAAAACCGTTAACAAGTGCAAAAGAAGCCACCAATAATGCCAATGGCTCTCAAGGTACTGCCCAGTACAATCCACTAAGTGTGAAAAATGAGTTGAAGTCGAACACCCGTGGAATCACCCAATCAAAGACCAATGATGAAAGTCTATCGTCAAGTGCAAAGAAATTGCCATTGAGACATGCAAGCTCCAAGGTACCGAAGGGGATCTCTAGATCAATCTCTTGGATAATGAGCTGGCGTCGACAGGAGACGATTTGTCGCAGGAGGGCTATAATGTTTCCCCCACCAACGACACAAGATAAGGAACAAGTGATAGATGGTGAAGCAGAGTATTAGAGGAGGAGGTAAGGGTGTGAACTGCAGAAGGATTATACTCTTGAACATATCGGCGACATGACTTCAGAATGTGGCAGCATTTTGGTACCAAGGGATCAGAGGCTTGATGGAGACAACATAGATCAAATGGAATAAGGCAAAATGGCAACCCAAAACCTCGGAAGGCTAAATGACAATGCATGGATTTCCCAACCTGACAAGAAGCAAAAGTGTCAATGTTCAAGAGTGACTAGTTGTTGCAGGTAACCAATGATGACTTCCAAATTTTTCCCCTACCATTGCTGGCGAGTACCCCAAGCTTGAAGGGGACGGCATGTGCTTGTAATATAAGTTCGACCTTCAAACGAATCCAACCTAGTAATAGTTTAACGAGCCCTAGTGATCCGAATGGGAAATGGCATCAACCCATGGTACTCATCCACCCATATTATTCATTGACCCATGGTATTGTAAATGGCATCCACCCGTGGTATTGTAAAATCCACCCGTGGTATTCATTCACCCATGGAATTGACCCATGGTATTGTAAATGGCATCTGCCCGTGGTATTGTAAAATCCACCCATGGTATTCATTCACCCATGGAATTGACCCATGGTATTGTAACTAGAAAAATACTATAAGTAACAAGTCACATTTTGTAAAAGGACAGACTATCTGCCACAATGTAGCCTTTACAGTTCAGAGGCATGTATCCATCACATCTCTTCTCAGAGATAAGCTACCATCGCCCCAGCTAGTTTATTTCAACTTGGGTTTTAATAAAAAGTTTCTTTGTGGTTTTGTTTATTGGGCATTCTCCTATTTTTCTTCTGGTAATTTCAAATTTTCGGATCTTGGGGTCTTTCCCCCAAGATCCATTGCAAGTTTTCAGATCTTGGGGCCCTCTCCTCCCAAGATCCATTTCAATCATTCAGATCTTGGGGGCCTCCTCCCAAGATCCGGATCAGTGGTATCAGAGCTTGCTGCCTTTCGTAGCAGTGATCAAAGATGTGGCGGTAGGTGGGGCTACCTCTGGTATCCTGTATAATGAATTATTCAAAGAAATAATGACAGCACGAGGCCTTGACTCATACACAGCATGTCGCCTCCACAAGTATGGTTGGCCTAATAATACATCACAAACATCCAGAGGTGTAACATCACACAATACCTCGTCTGTGAATGGCTTGATGCTGTAGGGAAGGCGGCACTGCTGGCGAACTTTGAGATCTCGTCCTTCATGAAGCCACCCGATACTGTATGGCTGTGGGTGTGGTGTAGTCGGTAGGCCCAACCGCTTCACGACCTCTGCTGAAATCAGGTTCTTTTGGCTGCCACTATCAAAAATGAATTGCAGCGGCGAACCCTTCACCCACATCTGTGAGTGGAAAAGACGTTCCCCCTCCTCTGGCTCTTCGGGCTCATTCTTCTGGATCTTGGCAGTGGCAACAGTGGCGCTGGAATCCGCATCAATGATCTGCTTCCCTTTGCCAT
>APFE031522490.1:10969-30857 GCA_000404065.3 Pinus taeda | reverse complement strand
AATCAAGAGATTTTCATGATGATCTTATCTTTGTAATATGAAATTATAAATAGGTGTACTCTTTGCCCACGCGAGAGAGACATATAGAATAGAGAGACAATGATAAAGGGGGAGAGAAACATCATTGTAATCATGTATGTTTCATTAATGCAATCTTAATAATTGGTCGTTCCACACCTTTATGTTGACTAGATTTTGTGTTAGGTATTGAAATTGTTATTATTAGTCTTGTTCATGCTTTAATGAATTGGCAAAATGAAATCATTCGTAGTCGTGTAATAGCATAGGTCTTTACCAATACCTTTGTTAGTGTGAAAGTTTTTTAATTGTTGTTATATTTTGATGGTGTGCTTATTTCATTAAAATGTGTGTTTCAAAATTTATGTAGAGAATGGTTTCAAGGAGTGCTATTCTCTTTCGGATAAGAGTGATAATATGAGAGTGTAGTTTTATTTAGCATTGTGTGTTTATTTCTTGAGATTGTTAAGAAGGTCTGAGAGTGCAACAACCAAAGCATTAAGATGCTAAGAGTTTGATTACAATGAGTGACTTTCATATTCCTTAGCACTAGTCATCATTTTCCCTTTCATATATTGTGCATAATAACCTTGCAATAGTCAAACCTAATCAGATTGACAACTAATGTGAATAGTTGGAACTATTTCTTTGAATTAAAAGGATAATTGTTCTATGCAAGAGAGAGTTGAAGAAAATCCTATACACAACTTTCACATAATGCTAGTTCAAGAAAAATTGGAATGTTGTATGAAATAAAAAGAAGAATTATTTAAGGGTGAAAATAAACATATAATAATTCAAAAGTAGGTAAAATTATTAAACAAACAGTCAACAATTTTAATCAATCAAATTGGCCAATAAATGAAGTATGAGTGTGCATTTTTTTGAGGTAAGGCAATTTTGGCTTCTTTAACAAAAATTCATGACCAACCTTCATTTCAATGTCAAATTGAATTATTCAACTTTTAGAGTAATTTTTTACCCATAATTAACATTAATTTTGCACATAGAAAATTTTAATTGGCAAGAATAGGCTTAATTGGATCGATTTCAGAGCATTAAAGTCAAGTTTTTTGTGCCTTAAATAAATATACAACATGACCTATACTTAAGTGACTTTCAAATAATGATCATTCCAACCTAAATATAAAACTTTTTTATGCAACATACCATAGTCATTTTCATAAAGGAAATATTATACACTGAAATCCAAGTTTGTCAAAATAGCAATTGATGATTTCTACCAACGACCACAGTCGAAACAAATATGCAGTTCTAATCCAAACCATTTACACTCTTCATAATGAAATTTGAAATGGAACATGATTGGACAATTCCTAACCTTATGATATAAACATGCATCATGTATAACAAGTATCCTACGTAACTATGTTTCTCACTTATACACAACTTTCAAATAAGGCAAGTCGAAGAAAAACTTATAACATCGTAATAATGTAAAACTATTAAAAATCATTAAATAAATAGTCTACAATTTGAATCAATTGAATTGGCAACAAAATGAAGCCTAGGTATGCATTTTAAGTGAAACAAGGATATTTTGGCCCGCTTCACAAAAATTCACACCCAAACCTTCATTTCAAGGTCAAATTGAATGATTCAACTTGGAGAGTGTTTTTTTACTCATAGGTAACATTAATATAATTAAATATGTTTAGTTTTTTGCATATGTGGTTGTGTCTTTCAAAATCTATTCAAAATTGCATGGATTTCTAAGGGTTAAAGGCAATGATTTTATGCCTCAAATAAATGCATGCTAGGAATGTTTTGGAACAAGGTGATGGACTATGAAAAATCCAACTTAAAATTTAATAGTTGAAACTTGTAGTTTCATGGTTGAAACACTATAAGGAAATGTTGGATTACATTATTTTAGGAGTAATTAGGTTTGAATATTTTGAAGGGATAGATAAAGAGATAACACCTAGGTTTTGCAGGATCTACTTTAGGGTTTTTCTATATTGTACATACTTTTTAAGGTTTTATGTTTAATATTAGGTCAAGTGGACTAGTTAGGATTTGTAGATAAATGGGTAAGGCGAATGGAGAAAAATATGATATGTTCTCATTTTTCCTTGACAATGAAGTCCAAGGAAATATATAACAATGGAAAAGCATATAAAATCATTAAATAAACAATATACAATTTGAATCCATCACCTTGGCCATTAAAAGGAGTTTGGGTGTCCATTTTGGTGACGCAAGGAAATTTTGGCTTGGTTCACAAAAATTCACGACCAACCTTCATTTCAAACCCAAATTGAATGATTCAACTTGGAGATTATTTTTTAATCATAGGTAGCATTAATACAATTAAATATTTTTAATATTTCACATATATGTTATTATATTTCAACAATACACCAATTTTTATTGATTTCAAATGGTAAAAGGTATGGTTTGCCTTATGGGTTAAGAAATCTAAAAATTGAATTTTAATAGTTGAAAGATGTAGTTTCTTTAGTAGCCTATAAGAAAGGATGTGGTTATATTAGAGAATTAGGTGTAAATGTTGCCAGGATAGATAAAGAGAGAAACAAAGGGTTAGGGTCCATTTTTTCAGTTTCTTAATGTACTATTAAAGTTTTAATTTTAAGATTAGGTCAGCTGAATTAGTTACGACATTTACTATAAAAGGGTTTGTATTCCATTTTAATGCAAAAGTGAAATTTACTATCATTTATGAACAACAAGTTGCGTGATGGAAATTTTTTCAATTCTACCCATGAAAAATAAGTGATGGCCATCTTACATGCCATCGAAATCTTGCAACCCTATTTTTAAAAGTTTATTTTTAATAGACTATATCTTATATCTAAATATTAAATTTTTGTTTTTTTTATTTAACTCCATGTCTCAGAAAAAATAGGAGAAAAGTTTCAAAGTTAAATTACCTTATAAAATAATGTCTTCAATTAACAAATTGCTCTTTTATTTATAAAAGTGATTTATAGAAAAGTACATAAATAAGTTAAAATAAAACTCAATTGTGTGTGCCTTATTCACGGTATATTCATCACACAGTTTCCATTTAGCCTAGATTCATCCTGATTTATTGTGTGTGCATTCTTGCATTCATTATGCATTACTCATAGTATATGTAGTGTGCATTCTTGCATTCAACTTGAATTCCTCATGGTCTATGTAGAATTCATTCTTTCATTTAGGGTGCATTTGGATAACATGACTTGAACCCAAATAATGATGAACTCAATTAAAACAATGACATCCTCTTCTCTGTAAAAAATTAACACACTAGGTTCCCAAGAGAAGTTCACAGTCAAAAAATTCAATGAATGTGTTCATGCATGGAGAGATACAAACAATTGTCCACCAAGTATACTAGATATCCTTAGAAAAATAGAGGTTTATAAAATTATATTTGCATAGTTCAATTTCCAAAATGATGAGATAGATAAGGACATAGAATATTATGATGATAAATACATGGAATTTAAAATATTTGGGCGCACTATTAACCTATACCTTGTTCTGGTTGCAAGAGAAACAAAAGTTCCATGCAAAGGGGGAGGAATATTTAACTCCAAGAAAACCCCTAAGCTAGAAAATATTGAAATGGCCAGTAAAATATGTGCGAAAAATGTATTTGTTTCAATGAATGGATTAAAAAAGAAATATGTTCCCCAAGGACTATACAAATCCTTGATTCAAGTTGTCCTTAGAAAAATTATGAATCATAACAAGCTCGATATTTCTAGTGGTTGCAGGAGGCTAGTTATTCATTGGGTTGAAGCAATGGGTAGATATGTCCATCATATATTGCCTAAAAATTACATTATGCCTTGCAAGAAAGGAAAATTAAGAATTTTAAGTTAGTTTCGTGGAAATACTGCAAAAAATTATTGACTTGTAATGACTCGAAGTTGAAAAAAAAACTTATATTAAGAAATAAAAATCAAAGAAAACCATTGAGGAAAAGCTTGCACAAACTATGGTTGAAGCTGTCAAACATTCTGATGGTAATATTTTCCATGGTTAATAGATAACTCCTATTGTTCTAGTAGACTTACATGTGTGTGTGGATTAAGAGCAGGAGAAATAAAGTATGAAACTTGTAATGATTATTTTTCTATAATTGATAGAATTGCTTCTAAAGAATTAGCACACTAGTACAATTTCCCTTTAATGGTTGATTCAACATCTACATCTCTAAGCTAAAATATGCAGAATCCAACATACCATTTCGCTGACATATTTGTTTCCTCAGTACACAATAGAATGATCTATTATAAATAAGTACCAATGGAGGATTCTTCGTCTATGTACAATTGGAAGGAAAATTCTAAACTAAAGGAGACAGATATTTTTGGTTGTAGGAAGAAGACTTCAATAATGGAATCAACAATTGTGCTAGTGAACATAAAAGTCATTGAAATACATAAATGCCAAGGATAAAATTATTGATCAATTGCATAATTAGGTATCTAGAGTGAGCGATTAAGGTATGAGGGATGTAGATGAAATAGATGCGAAGTTCAAAAATGTCCAGGCTGCATATCATGAAAAAATTAGCAATCTTGAAGAGAATTTGAGAAGAGGACTAGAGGTTCTCAATATACCTCCATTGGTAACGTCAAAAAATTATGAGGGTAAATTACTCAAGTTACTGAATGAAAAAGATAAATTTATTGAATATTTAAATCTTAAAATTGCAAATAAATATAAAGTTCAAGGTCGACAGAAGGATCAACCATGGGTTGAATAATATAAGAAAAGAGTGACTAAGTTGGAGAAAACATTTCATCAGCAAGCTAATAATTTGAGAGAGAGATATCTTGAAATTTCCTTGGAAAAATTGTTGATTAAAAAACATGAAGAGAAAAATTATCAACATTTTATAGAAGGTGGTACTGAGAGTTGGGAAAAAGGTAAGGGTAAGGGTAAAGGTACAATTCAAGATACAAGAGTAAAAGAAATGTGTTCAAAGGAATTGGATAAATGCAAGCTAAAGGCACAAGTGAAAGCTTTAGAGACCATTCTTTCATCCTTGAAGTTTGTGGGTGAACTATATGTCTAACCCCTAGTTGTTCAATCATGGAAGGAGATGGTAACTAAGAGAGAAAAAGGAATTACATAGCTACACAATGATCTCATGAGTGGTTGAAAATCACAACATTTTGGATGTGACATACAGATACATAATTTGAAATTCCAAGTATCTGATTTGCAACAACAGGTAGAGAGGGAATACCAACAAAAATATGAAAATATGAAAATCAATAACAATCAACAACAATCAAGGGAAAAAGAGTTTGAGGATAACGTACAACAACTAACTAGTGAATTGGCCAAATCTAAATATCAACTAAAATATAAAAACAAAGATGTTAAAAGGAAGGAAATTAAGAACACACATAAATATAAGAAGAATGTTGATTTATTGAAAAGGATGAGACAAGAAAATGTTAATATGAGAGAAAATTATGAAAGGAAAATTTCACTTCTTTAGCAAGGATCAATGGATGTGTTTTTTGTAGTGCTCAAACAATCATAGGCCTCCATAAAAGGAAAGATACACCCTCCATCCCAAGTGGAGGGCTTGCAGAATCCTCCCAAGCATCCATGAGTTTCAGAATAAGATTTTTTAGGTGTTGTATCTATGTAGATGCATTTCAACATCTAACATATATATCATTATTTATTGTTAACATGCATTATATATCATTGTATGATCTGTCAACGTGCACTTTTGAATAAATTCCTAGCCTTTTTTAGGTCTTACATTTATTTCTTGTTCATGGAGTTTTTATTTGGTTGTGGTCTCACTGTGATCTACTTACTCTTTTATTTTCGACAATGTAATGGACTTTTATAAACTCATATCTAACTGAATCAAGAAATCAGTGCTATGGAATGTACTAAATTTCTTTTTGAAATATAAAATATGTATTCTTTCCATAGTAGAAAAAAATTACAATATGCTCAATGTGTCATATGGCTAAATTTACCATAGGGTTCCTCGAAGGGAAATCCAGGGGTTTTTTGAGCTAGAGGTGTAATATTTAACCAAAATGGTAAAAAAATCATGTCTTATCCTTAGGGGATTAGCATTGCCTTAATTAATCAGGAAGATATGTGGGATTCCTAGAAACATCTCTCCATTCTTCTCCAACATGCCTTTTTCTATTAATAAGAAAATTGCATAAAGCTTCAATGAGATAGAAATTTAGCAACAAAAAAAATAGCTTCATAGTAATATTGTATATATCAACATCGCAAGGAATATAATCCACATATCCTTGTCTCACCAAACAAAGTATCCTTCTAAGACTCACTAAATACTACAACAATAAGGCTTCAATTCTCAAGAAATTATCAACTCCAACTCCAACATTCAAAAGTATTAAGAAAAATAAATAATGTCTATAATTAGTTAGTAAGTAAACAATATACAATTTTCCGAAACCATATTGGCTAAGGAAATTTTGACCTGCTTGACAAAAATGCATGCCCAACCTTCTTTACAAGACCAAATTAAATGATTAACTTGGAATTAAATTTTCACTCAAAGAACATTAATATTAAAATTTTTTCTAATTTTTTCCAAGAAAAAAATTTTACTTAGGACAGTAAATATCCAATTGTCTTATTATAAATTAATGAACAAATTTGCATACACGCAGCCTAATGGTTTGGATTACTTTGGTTTTACATTAATGATATAGTAATAATATTTCTAAATAATTACATATTTAATGTATTTTTATTCAATTTACTCTTCATCCTAGTTTAATTTGATTCTAACCAATAAGTTGACAATACCTATAAACCATTATCAACCAACAAATGACCGCTAACCTTGCTAACCCTTCTCCAAGTAATTCTAATTTTTTATTCCAATAATTCATACCAAAAATTGATCACTTTATGGATAATTGCAAATACGATAATTTGTATCGACACAAATAATACTAAATAATTTTGAATTTTGGGCTAAAAGAATCATCATCTTTTAAAAATGGATTACAAATAATTTAAAAAGTTGGAAGTCTTGCTCATTAACATTGTTGTGTACAACAATGTCATCCATTGTATCATTGTCATTGTTCATATGTTTTTTCAAGTATTTAATAGTATGACTACCCTCATCTTGACTTACGTCATCTTCATCATCATTGAAATTTGACTACAAACCATCTACATTGTTACTAGATCTATTTGGATCATCATTTTCTATATCATCCATATTGTTGTCTTCTATAACATCATATAACTCTGGATTGGTTTCTTCTTGTGCCTAAATATAAACATCTTAAAATTCACCATGGATGAAAATTTGTTCAATGTTCTATAATTCCTCTCTCTCAATTTGTATGTCGTCATTGTTCTTCTCAGTATCCGCTAATGCATCATCAAATAGATGCCTTAATCTTGGATCATAATGTATGAAAAATATCCACTTGGGCCCAAAAAGTATTCATAGAGAAATACTTGCACATGAATGGCATACATATGTTAGACCTATCTCATAATAATTTTATTGTTTAATGAACAAAGAAAAAAACACACACACACACACAA
Source organism: Pinus taeda (assembly GCA_000404065.3). Taxonomy (NCBI): domain Eukaryota; kingdom Viridiplantae; phylum Streptophyta; class Pinopsida; order Pinales; family Pinaceae; genus Pinus; species Pinus taeda. The sequence goes on along the minus strand of APFE031522490.1, from coordinate 23,276 downwards.
TATTTTTAATAAACTATGAATTAAGAGATTAATGATCAATAACTCCTCTCGTTTGAGTTAAATATAAGGATCCTTATCTTCGGGTAGGGACCTTTAGTAATCCACTAGGGGTATCGTATCTCCATGTCCTCACAAATGCTTCATATGATCTACACTAAGAGATAAAACAATTAAAAGTTCAGTAATCTAACTAAAAATTTTGTTGGATTTTCCCAACATATTGTAGATTCCCTTCATAATATTCTTATGTTTTGAACTTTATCAGTTGCATTGCTTGAAATCAACCATGATGCTACAATAAAGTGATCATCTCTTTACATCTACACTTTTTACATGATAATGTTGATCGTATGCCAACATTGCAGGATATTTCCTTGCCCGTGAAAGACCTTTCATTTTAGTGAAAGCAAATATAATGAGGAATATTAAAATATTTAGTAGTGTCAAAATTTTAGAGAAATTACATTTTGTAAAATTCCAGTTGTACCTTTATTTCACATGCTTTACACTTGTTGATTTCATCTTCTTTCATGTTGAATCTATACTTGTATCTTCTATTTGATTTTAAAATTGCTCAGTAACCCATCGTACTGTGCAAATGTCTCCCCATTCCCCAAGCAAACCAGTGTGAAGTGGAGTATTCCTTGGGTTTGATCTCTTAAACTATATCCTTGCTTATAACACTTATTCTCTCTTTTTATCATATAAATCAATCCATTTGTTCATAAATTCCATGTGGTATAGAATGAACCTGTCAAATATAGAAATTTCGTCTACATCTATTACATGAGAACATGTATATTTGAAAATCCAAATGTCATGTTGTATATTTGAAAAAAATAATACAATGTAAATTAATGATTGTAAGGAAAACAACCACAATGATCATGAATTTACTTACTTATTTATACTTCAACACCATTATATTGTGGTTTTCCTCCATAAGTAATATCTGATGCTTCTTCCTCACCACAAAAGCATGGCCCATCTTCAAGATACTTACTAATGAACTCACATAGGAAGAAAATTTCTCCATTCAATACATACCCTTCATCCATGCAACCCTCTGGATGTGCCATTTTCTAAACATATCCCTTTGTAGTTTTCGTATACCTCTCAAGAAAAACATCTACCTCATTGATATGATACTTGCCAATTCAATGTCATCAACTAGGTGTAGAAGTAAATGTACTTGTAGGTACATGAAGCTTGTAGGGAACTCCTAAAACACACATACATTTTTGTAGTTTCCTTCTTACATTTTGGCACTTCACTTTCGTGGATCTCCTTGGAGGTCACCCACCTAATATAAGAATAATTGTTAGGTCCCTATACTGCTAGTGTACCCCCTTGTTGTTATTATGAAAAACACTTATTGTATTAATCTCCATGTATCCATTTGTTTTATTGTGCCCATAGAGGCCACTACTGTCCATTTTGTGCCCCTACAATATCATTATTTGATAAGCTTAATTATATTTGGACCCTTAGACTCATATAATAGAACGGGTCTTGTCATTTGTATCATCAAAATTGTTATTTCTGTGATGTAAAAGGGGTGTCCCTAAGAGAGTCCTATGCTGAAGTCATGATCTATCTTTCTTCTATTTTAGGTTGGTTCATAACAATTGACAGAGCTTTAGTTTGAGGGTTCACTACTTCAAAAGGTCATTGTCGGAATTTTCACCTATAATTTTTTCTATGAAGCTTAAGAAGCTGAAATTAAAACCCATTTGAGCCGAAATTGTGATGACACTCATTACCAAATTTAAGATCTTGTATCTCTACAGTTTCAGAGATATGAACTAAGGAAGCTAGGGTTTTTGTAGGCTCTTGAATTCCATCTCAAACAGGTGACATTGGAAAAATATTCATAAATTTCTCTCAGAGGATCGTGTTAAAATTTCATAAAAAATGATACAAAGAGGATGGATTGTAGTTTTTTGGATTTGTTTTCAGGGCCGATAAGGTGACTCGTGTCATGTCATACAAATTCACTCTACTGAACGAGTCTATAATCAGGTCATTGTGGGAGATTGGTCATAACTCTTTATTGGAGACTCCAATATCAATTAGACTTGTGGGGTTGGAAATAGGACTCAGAGGACTACTACAACCAAAATTTTAAAAATGGGAGATTTTAAATTACAGAGTTACAGTCATTTAAATATTGAGCTCCTAAAAGAAATAACAATAATGACTTGAATCAAGAAAAATAGAAACACCTAGTAAGAAAAATTGGATGGATGATTTGAATAATGTGATCAAAGATAAGATAAATATTTTTATCTATGCCATGGTAGTTAATATCAATGGTATCAAAGAATATTTGAAGAAATGCATAGGAGATTTGAAGAAATACATGGAAGGTTTAAAGTAGGGTGGGACAAAGCTACTACAAGAAAGGCCTGCTAATGGTGAAAAGGTGGTAGAGGAACTCTTGATGAGAACAAAATAAAATTTAATAATTATTTCATAGAATCGAATGTTGGATTGAAGACCCACCATATTCCAAAGATTGATGTGAGGAATTTTGATGGCAAGGATCATGTAACTTGGATACTACATATGGAGAATTATATTGATCTTTATAATGTTCAAAACACTAAAAAGGTATATATTGCAACTTTATATTTAGAACCCTATCATTTTCCATGGTTTCAATCGCTTTGCCCTCATAAAAAAATGGTCACTTGGTCCATTTTGATAGAGGAAATGATAGTACATTATGAGGATACAAAGAGCAACACCTTCTTTAGCCAATTGATAAAACTCAAGAGAAAGGGTTCAATGATAGAGAACATTGAGGAATTCCAAAAATTGAATGTTAGGGTAACTGATATTCTAGAGGAGCATGGGATTGATGTCTTCATATGGACATTAAAATATGACATCGAACATGAAGTTTGCCTTTGGGAACCTGGTTCATTGGAGAAGGGATTCAGGGTGGGAAGAAAAGTTGAAAGCAAAATTCTGGCAACAAGGAAGTCTATCACTCATCACTATAAAGATGGAAATGTTTTTGCTCCTAGTCTTCCACAACCTATAAGGTTTACACTACAATAATTGGAATAAAAAAAAGAAAATGGCTTTGTTATAGTTGTGATCACAAATACACTAAAGGCCATAAGTGTGCTGAGAAGAAATTGATTTACATAAATTATGAAGAGAAGGAAGAAAAGGATCAAGAAACATAAAAAAAAGATGATATACACTAGGAACCAAACCAGGAGAAAGAAGAAATGAATTTGACCATATCTCATAACACATTGCCACTTTATGGATATCATCCACCATCCATCACATCATTTTTAAGAGAAAATTCTAATGTTAAAGAAATGGAAGATCACATCGAGCATCAAAAACAAGTTCTCTAACTCTTAAATGATAACCTCACTTTAGTGCATAATTGAATGAAACAACATGTAAATAAACATCTTAGCAAAATAAGTTTTGATGTAAATGACTGGGTATTTCTATGACTACAACTATAAAAGCAAATATACCTCAAACAAGCTAAGGGTAATAATTTATTACCAAAATACTATGGTCCTTACAAGGTGCTGCAAAATATTGATACTATGGCATACACATTGGAGCTTCCTACATCTTCCTGAGTGCACCCAGTTCTCCATATTTCATTCCTAATAATGGTTATAGGTGACAATCTCCGAGTTAAAACAATATTATCAAAACTTGACGAGGAAGGAAAAATCATATTGTAACCTGAAGAGGTCATGGAATCAAGAACTTAACGACTATGAAATCGATCAATTTTAGAGTATCTCATCAAATGCAAGAACATACCTGTTAAAGACTGCACATAGGAGGATGATAATTATATACAGAAGCATTTTATAACTACTCAAGCATTGAGGACAAGACTTTTTTGGAAGGGAGGGGCATATTAGGTCCCTATACTACTAGTGTATCCCCTTATTGTTATTAGTGCAACCCCCTTATTGTATTGTTCTGCCCATGTAGTCCCCATGATGTTATTATTGTGCCCCATAAAATCCCACTATTGCTATTTTGTTGCCACTACAATATTATTGTTATGTAGGCTCTAATTATATTGGGACCCCTTAGACTCCTATATATAGACAGGAGGTCTCTTCATTTCTATCATCCAAGAATTGTTCATTTGTGTAATGTAAAGGAGGTTGCCCCTTGAACATGCTTTTTTTAAATTTGTTGATCTATCTCTGATTTCATTTTGTGAGTTGGTTTCATAAAAATAACAAATTAGTATGAACCTTTAGTCAAAAATTAAAAAGAAATATAATATATTTATGTCTCTCACACATGAACATTTCATATCACATACCCTGCAATGACTAACATTCAACTCATGGCATTCCTTATGTCAAAGTTAAGACATGAATCCCCCAAATTATGAATGGCATGATATGCTATCAAACAAATTTATCGAAGGTAATTAGGAATTTTTCTCACACAAGAGATTATAAAAATATATTTTGTACTTAATCAATGTTACTAGTAAAAGTTAAATGATGATAATAGCTTCATGAAATTATGAAAACCATATGCTTTAAATCATATGAGTTTTACATCAAATGTAAGAGATTTTTGAAATGATGACCCATAGACATTATGTGTCCTCATTGAACGAAGTCCCTCATATTTTTCATTTTCCTCTTTGGCCACAAATTCCTTCCATCAAATTCGGTATGTGAAAGAGCAACATCTCTCCTTAAGGACAAGGTGTAGAGGATATAATCATGATATATTAATAGATCCTTCTAGTAACGGATATTATAAAATATGGATTACTTATGGTATATTAACTTCAACTTATTCTGGTTCTTCAATTGAATCACCCTGAGCAAAAAAATCCTCCTAGGCTTTCGAGTAAACATCTTAATTCTTCTTCAGCCAATCATTTGGACCCATAATCAGGGGGGCGCCTCTATCTTGAACGTTTCCATCAAATAGATTTTTCTGGAGATTTCTAAACTTATGATCTAGTGGTAGAAAAAACCTATTTTTTGCATAAATAAATTTATGTACATATTTATAATAATTCCCTTGACATTGTTATGAAGATATTGTACATGAAAATATACCATTTGTTTGAAGCCATAATTTTCAATAAGAAATCTTAATAACATTAAAATAATAGTATAAATGTGAGTATGAAAGTTGGGATGAAATTAAATTATGAGTCTAAATACGTAAAAATTTTATCTTACCAAAACAAAAACCATGTCCTAGGAAATCATGAATTGTCCAACATAGTGCACCATACAACATGAATGACCGACTTGATCGAGGACATGATATGTCATGAATTCTGATGCCTTTCCATAGAAGTTGCATCTTATTAATAAAAGGCGCAAGATAAACATCATTTTTTTACTTCATGATTTATTGGAATGATAAGAGTTAGCATAATGTGGTCCTTTATAACACTCATCCATGGGGAAAATTGTATACTATCAATCTGACTGTCCAAACACCATAATTTTATCTAAAGAAATATAATGGGCAAAATCCATCAATTTCAAGACCAGGCCAAATACTATAGGTTTAATCTTTGAATTTTCTTGGACATTTTTCCTCTATGTGTTTCATTTCTTTAAATTTGGTCGGAATTCACATGAATCCATCCTTAATCCTACACTTTGATTGTCATTCCCTCAATTTCTAAAGTGACTTGCATAAAAAAATAATTGAAGTCTAGGTATTATTTGCATGTGACCTAAAACCTTCTTTGGAACTATAGGAACTTGTACATCTGTATCATATGTGTTCTCCTTTCATAAAAGGAATTCTACCTTGTCTTGATATTCATCTCTATATAAAAATTAAATCATTTTTACATGAATTAATTTTCTTATAATCAATCCCCAACTCAACCAACAAATGGCACACTCTCTACAAGTTGATGGTAACACATTCTCTTCAGGGACTATATTAGTGTTTAGTGTGTTGTAAGATTTCCCAATATTAAATCAATTCAATGTTTGACTTGTGATGAACATGTTTGATATGCAAATATATACTATGGATATTTATATATAATATATGGTTTTAAAATCCCCTTTAGGAAATATAAATGAAATTGTTCAATGTTTGTGATTGCGTACACCAATTGACAATCCAAAGTAAGAAATAGATTTCAACTTACTTTAGTAGGGTAGTGAATCCTTTGTTTAACCAATCAAATAGTGACTTGATTTCTAATAATATTAATGTGCATGTAATTTTTGAGGTTCTAATTCGACCCAATTTGAAAACGAGTCTCTTAGTTTCTTGCTTGATTGATTCTTTTAGGTGTTATCATCAAGATTACATTGGTCATAATTACCCCTACTATCATTAATAGTGTGAACCATATGATTATTATGACGATCATTTTTTCTATCCCCAAATAAACCTCTAAGAATTTCATTCAATCCTTCTTCATCCATTATATTTTCACTATCATGGCCATTACTAAGGCTAGGTGGCATGTCATCAATGTATGATAATTTCATTAGCTCTTCAAATTCCTCAGTCAGTAGTGTTCTTCAATATTGCTCTTGTCACCCTGGCATGGTTTAAAACATGGTTTGGATCATCTCATCTAAATATTAATAACCTAGTTTGACCATGGGTATTAGTAGGTGTATCATCAATATCTTCTAGCTATCAACAAATACAAGCATTAGTTAGTGTTAGGAAACAATTGGATAAATCATGAATGTATAAATTTCAAAGAAATACGAAGAAATTTCTTAACAAATAAAAATATAAAATGTATGAAGATACACAAAAACACACACACACAAAAACATATTCAATAATGGAACATTATTTTATAAACAACCCTTTTTATACAATACTTTAAAATAAAACTCATTTTTTTAAACATAATTTATAAAAATTCAGTGGACACTCAGTTATTGTTCTATGGTTTTCTACACTTAAGAACATCCTTAGGGAGACGTTTTTCTTCCATTTTCTTTCATGCAAGTGTTTGTTTTAAGGAGTAATTAATCAATAAATTATCCGTAATGTTAAGGTCCATAATAGCCTTAACCATTATCAATATATAAACCTCTCTTTCCATATCTCCATCTTTATCATTTCTAACCTCAGCAAATTCACAATTCAATCATACATTAGGGTCCCTCCACTTACTATTATTTATAAATCCTGCAATATTTTTGTGTGTATATGCAGATCCATCTATATACATAAGATGAACACTATGAATTTCTTTTCCATTTTCTAATTGGAGATGATATGTGTACATATTCGAATTTAGACCATATGTTGACATGAAATACTTATAGTCTACTAGACATCTCCATTCACCATTGTAATATGACAAACCATAATATGGCATTAATATCCTAGTGGTTTGTTGTGAGTTATTTTGATGTGTATATTCCACATGCAAATTTTGGACAATAAAGAGCACTTCATTCACTCCAAGAATATTCGAGTGTCTTATCATCTAGTTGTATCCCAAAAATTGAAACACCTCATACACTCTAGGTAGTTGTTGGTCATTGTTCTAAGTGAAATATAGTCAATGATCAAATATCTCTTTGTGAACTGATATCAAAGTAAATGGAAAGTCATCCTATCCATCACATTCATTCTCATAGGGTACATAGTCCACCTTCCCCTTGTATTTAAGAAAATTAATCATCTTTAAATTGTTTCTTGTTCTGTTACGTGTTTTCATCAATTCCCCATCTTCCACGTTTCTATATGTGCACATAATTTTGTTAGATGTATCGTGATATAAATTATAATTGACATCTAGGATGGAAGTCAGTGCTCCAAGAAACTTAAAAATTTTTGGATGCGGTCCCCTTGGTTAGTTTTGGGATTAAGATAACCCAAGGTTTTGTAAATAATGTAAAGTCTCTGCGATTTGTGGATGCAGAGCGTGTAGATGAATAGGAGTCAAAGGGGTCTAGCCCCTTGTTTTATGAAAAAATTGAGTTGGTTTTGAGATTCATCCATGGTCCATGCACCATGGAATTGTATTAAAAAGGCTATAAATAGGTGTGTCTTAGAGAGTCTAAGGCATAATTGAGGAAGAAGTAGAACGGGAAGTGATAGCAAGGAGAAGTTTGTAAGATAGAAGAAAAGCTCTGCAGCTGAGTGTGTGAACCCTTGTAGCTGAGTGCACAACAAAGTTTTGAGTCTGTAATCCTAAATTGGAGATGAATAAAGATAGTTTCTGCAGAATTCTTACGTATTTATGTTATTTCCTTTAATGTTATATGCTATTGATGAATGATTTGTTTTATGGACTATTGATTGAATGTTACATGATTCTCTTGAATAAGTGTTAATGATGTATGCAATGCATGGTTAAATATTTTCTCGAAGACTCTAATTAATTCTCTGATGTTTACTAATAACTTAAGTAAATCTACACAAACCCTAATTTAGGAATTCTCTCTGATGCATGTAAGTAGACTAATTGACTATTAAAGGCCAGCATGATGGATCGTAGACCTTCACAAAGGCCTGAAGATTGTTTAACATAGTTGCAAAAATGTTCCCTAAGAGTGTATCAATTTGTGCAAAAGGCAAATCCTTGGCAGTAGAAGACAAGTCTTTGGATGTAGAGACTTGGTTCTTGCATCCTCCCAAACTACTTTGGGTGAGACTGCATCCTGCACTACTTAGGTTGTTGCCGAAAGGGCCAATAGTGTAGGTGATTGTTGGTTGGCACAGCTAACTCTGAACCTAGGTCAAGATCCCCTAAGCTAACAAATGGTTTCATTGTCGGGACTAGGATCTACTTGAAAGAGATGTGTGATGTCACATAATTGGAATCCAACCAAGAAATAAATTGAAAAGTGGTTGGATCAGAAGATTGATGAGTTCACAATGCAAGAAAATAGGAATCCATGCATGTCAAAGGAAGAGTGGTTGAACAGGTATCTGTATATAGAGATACACCAGATCTTCATCTGCACTTTTCCCATTAAACTGTATGAGTGGTTAGCTAAATTAACATATAGTTAAGGTAGGTCAAGCTCGATAGTCCTATAGTGTGGACTCCTGAACTAGTGCGAGAATTAGAAAGCTCTAAAAACAAGATCATGTGGGTTGTCGATCATTGGCTCGATTGGATTCACAAAGGATTTGTTACAGAATTTTCAATTAATACCTTGGTCATTTATAATGAAGCCAAGTTACAATTTTTCAAAGGACTACAAGGTAAGTATTTAAGATCATTAAACTCTAGGATTAAAATGTTTTTATGTGAAAAATGGGTGATGCCATTGCCTTGATGTTCAGAGCCACATGAAGTGGAAGACTCTTTAGAGATCGAGAGAGATCAAGTCTAGAATATAGTCTATTAATCAGACCTCCTTCTAATGGCGACGAAGGAGTGATGCAAGCTTCACCACGAATTGTTGTCCAGCTCATAACATAGGTTTTTCCATGAGCACATCATCCTTCCACTCAAGCTCCACCACCACCTACACCACATACACCTTCGCCCACACCTCCACCTCCACCACCACCATTCAACATGCAGAACACAATTAAGCTACCAATTTTCAAGGGCATAGGGAGTGGAGATACAAAGCAATTTTGGCGAGTTGCAAATTTTCTTTGGAGAGTGCAAGAGATTACTGATGACAATATAAAGAAGGCAAAGTTGGTTACCGATTTGCAGGATCACATGATAACTTCGTATATTAAGTACTATTCTGATAATCCTCTTACATCGCTAGCAGAGAATAAGGCAGCTTTAAACAAGGAGTTTAGTAAGCCTGAGCCTGAGTCACAGTCAATAATTGGATTCAAGGAAATCATGATGAGGGTCGATCAGACACCTTGGGAATTAGATCAAAGGTTGAGGTGTCATATTCGAGAAGCTAACATGTAGCTCACAACTAGTTACCATCACGAATAGTTTATAGCTTCGCTCTTGTGCCAGCTGAGAATTACTCTGTCACAGAAGAAGATAGGAATATAGGTAGAAGCCTTGGAAATTGTGATGATGTTGCATGCATCACCTATTCAGGATGTGACCTTGGAGGTACAACAAATCCACTCTTAGTTACAGAGCCTACACCTAAAATTATAGAATTTGAAGAAAGACAAGGAGACTAAACCAGAAGTGCGTGTAGAAGTCTAGTTTTTGAAGTGAAAAAGGTAGGGATATGATAAAGATAGCTATCCTGTGTATGTGAATTATATTATAGGAGGGGGACAAAGTCCCCTGAAGGAAGAAGCCCCGATAGGGACAAGCGTGGGGGTTGCACTATAGTGTGCTATCTTTTAGGTTGTTGGACAACATGCAATGGATAATTATCATTTACTTCAAAAGTTTGTCTAGAAACCCCAGTAGTTCTTCTGTAACTTCTACAAATTGGTGGGCCATGATGAGCGCCATTGTTGCAGCTATGAGAAGATGATGGAAAGAAAAGCTACATACCAGATGTTGGGTTGTGTTATATTCTTTCCACGTAGTTAACAGGGGGTTCGAAGGACACCTGTAACCCCACTTTATGGGGTTTGGGGCAATGCCCTATAAAATTTTGGTTTTGGACCCTATGTTAGGTTGGGTGGACTCACATATGGTTTTGTGCATGATTTTCGCACTTGTTTTTTAGACACGATGGTTTTCGATCCATGGTACTAGATGCTTCAGCATGTATAAATATGTATTGTAACATTGAAAGGAACATAATGAAAAAATCAAGCTGGCAGTCCCAGTTTTGGGATCCAGGGGAAAATCTCTGTGTATATGTGCTTTATGTGTTACGATCTCACATTGTTTATTTTCTGTGTTTTAGAATTCGCATGCTGGTAATTTCTGTACGGCGTTAAAACCTACATTTGGTATTAGAGCAATTTTGGCTTCAAGGGGATGCCTTTGTTGTTGAGGGGTTTTGCTTGAGCCTATGGTAGACCCTGTATAGTGGGGGATCTGCAATCTCAATTCTAGTGGTGAAAGAAGATGGCGAGCAGTGGAAAGATAGGGATTGAGAAATTTAATGGTCAAAGTTTTGAGTTGTGGAAACTCAAGATGGAGGATCTGTTGGTGGATAAAGATCAGTGGATCGTGGTAGATCCCAATACTAAACCAACGAGAGTGTCCAATGAAGAATGGAAGAAGTTGGATCAGAAGGCAAAGAGCACAATATGATTGTGTGTCTCAGATTCAATATTTTTGAACGTATCAGGGGAAGCTACGACGAAGGCTTTGTGGAACAACTTAGGGACTTTGTACCAATCTAAGTCTCTGGTGAAAAAACTATTCTTGCGGAAAAGGGTGTATAACCTAAGGATGAAATATGGAGACTCAATGATAGAGCATCTGAATGCATTTAATACTGTGGTAAGTCAGTTAGCATCTGTTGATATTAAAATTTCAGATGAAGATAATTGCATCAGTTTGTTGTGTTCTCTACCAAATTCATGGGATAGTCTAGTTATTGCAATAGGTAGCAATGCAGCTGCCTTGCATTTTGATGAAATAGTCTCATCCTTGCTAACGGAGGATATGAGATGGAAAAATATGGAGAGCCAAAATGGTGATACCTTATTTGTATGAGTGTAGACCCAGAATAGAAACAAAAATAAGTCATCAAGTGGGAGATCTAAATCTAAAGGGAGACCTGAATCTCTAGGAAATCATGTAAAGGTGGTGTGCTGGAAATGTGGAAAGGAAGGGAACTACAAAAGTGACTATAAATCTAAAGCTCCTGACAAAGGAAATGGATTTGATAAGGCTCCTTCTGTAGAGGCAAAAACCACCTTAAATGAAGGTGGGGATGTGTACTTCCTCAAGTACACATGTAGATCATGAGGCATGGTTGATTGACTCAGGTGCATCCTTTCACTTCCTTCCCATAGAGAGTAGTTCTACGAGTATTAGAAATATTATGGTGGTGATGTCTTCTTGGGGGATGACAGGAAGGCTAGAATCATTGGTCGTGGAAAAGTAAAGTTGAAGTTGCAAGGTGGAAGGGTTAGAATGCTTCCAGGTGTTCTACATATTCCTGAATTAGCTAGAAATTTGATTTCTGTTAGTAAGCAGGATGATGCAGGTGTAAAAATAGTGTTTGAGAAGGAAACCTGCAAGTTGGTTTGGGGAGAACTAGTATTGATGTGGGGAGTTATAATTGGAACTATGTACAAGCTGCAAGGTAGCACTGTTATTGATTGGTGCAATAGTTCTATGGTTCCAGAAAGTGGAGCATAAAATCTAGTGGTCTCTAGAGAGAAGACCATGTTGTGGCATCAAAGGCTTGGACATATTGGAGAAAAGGGCCTTCAGATACTTCATGGTAAAGGTATGGTAGAAGGTATG